>CAUEHI010000188.1:0-23556 GCA_958507055.1 Crioceris asparagi | reverse complement strand
AATGTTGAAAACAGATATTTTAGACCAAGTTAAGAGCTAAAAATTAGAAATAATCTTGTTTTCAGATTTCAAGTTTCTTTTCAATTTCTGCACTTTTATGTGTGGATTGTACATATTATAGCTTATTTAGTCATAAAATGTTGAAAACAGATATTTTAGACCATGTTAAGAGCTATAAATTAGAAATAATCTTGTTTTCAGATTTCAAGATTTTGTTCAATTTATTCACTGTTATGTGTGGATTAGACATATTATAGCTTATTTAGTCATAAAAATGTTGAAAACAGATATCTTAGACCAAGTTAAGAGCTAAAAATTAGAAATAATCTTGTTTTCAGATTTCAAGTTTTTGTTCAATTTATTCACTTTTATGTGTAGATTAGACATATTATAGCTTATTTAGTCATAAAATGTTGAAAACAGATATTTTAGACCAAGTTAAGAGCTAAAAATTAGAAATAATCTTGTTTTCAGATTTCAAGATTTTGTTCAATTTATTCACTTTTATGTGTGGATTAGACATATTATAGCTTATTTAGTCATAAAATGTTGAAAACAGATATTTTAGACCAAGTTAAGAGCTAAAAATTAGAAATAATCTTGTTTTTCAGATTTCAAGTTTTTGTTCAATTTATTCACTTTTATATGTGGATTAGACATATTATAGCTTATTTAGTCATAAATGTTGAAAACAGATATTTTAGACCAAGTTAAGAGCTAAAAATTAGAAATAATCTTGTTTTCAGATTTCAAGTTTCTTTTCAATTTCTGCACTTTTATGTGTGGATTGTACATATTATAGCTTATTTAGTCATAAAATGTTGAGAACAGATATTTTAGACCAAGTTAAGAGCTAAAAATTAGAAATAATCTTGTTTTCAGATTTCAAGATTTTGTTCAATTTATTCACTTTTATGTGTGGATTAGAAATATTATAGCTTATTTAGTCATAAAATGTTGAAAACAGATATCTTAGACCAAGTTAAGAGCTAAGAATTAGAAATAATCTTGTTTTCAGATCTAAAGTATTTGTTCAATTTATTCACTATTATGTGTGGATTAGACATATTATAGCTTATTTAGTCATAAAATGTTGAAAACAGATATTTTAGACCAAGTAAAGAGCTAAAAATTAGAAAATAATCTTTTTTTCCGATTTAAAGTTTTTGTTCAATTTATTCACTTTTATGTGTGGATTAGACATATTACAGCTTATTTAGTCATAAAATGTTGAAACAGATATTTTAGACCAAGTTAAGAGCTAAAAATTAGAAATAATCTTGTTTTCAGATTTCAAGATTTTGTACAATTTATTCACTATTATGTGTGGATTAGACATATTATAGCCTATTTAGTCCATAAAATGTTGAAAACAGATATTTTAGACCAAGTTAGGAGCTAAAAATTAGAAATAATCTTGTTTTCAGATTTCAAGTTTCTTTTCAATTTCTGCACTTTTATGTGTGGATTGTACATATTATAGCTTATTTAGTCATAAAATGTTGAAAACAGATATTTTAGACCAAGTTAAGAGCTATAAATTAGAAATAATCTTGTTTTCAGATTTCAAGATTTTGTTCAATTTATTCATTTTTATGTGTGGATTAGACATATTATAGCTTATTTAGTCATAAAATGTTGAAAACAGATATCTTAGACCAAGTTAAGAGCTAAAAATTAGAAATAATCTTGTTTTCAGATTTCAAGTTTTTGTTCAATTTATTCACTTTTATGTGTAGATTAGACATATTATAGCTTATTTAGTCATAAAATGTTGAAAACAGATATTTTAGACCAAGTTAAGAGCTAAAAATTAGAAATAATCTTGTTTTCAGATTTAAAGTTTCTTTTCAATTTCTGCACTTTTATGTGTGGATTGTACATATTATAGCTTATTTAGTCATAAAATGTTGAAAAGAGATATTTTAGACCAAGTTAAGAGCTAAAAATTAGAAATAATCTTGTTTTCAGATTTCAAGTTTCTTTTCAATTTCTGCACTTTTACGTGTGGGTTGTACATATTATAGCTTATTTAGTCATAAAATGTTGAAAACAGATATTTTAGACCAAGTTAAGAGCTAAAAATTAGAAATAATCTTGTTTTCAGATTTCAAGTTTTTGTTCAATTTATTCACTTTTATGTTTGGATTAGACATATTATAGCTTATTTAGTCATAAAATGTTGAAAACAGATATTTTAGACCAAGTTAAGAGCTAAGAATTAGAATAATCTTGTTTTCAGATTTCAAGTTTTTCTTCAATTTATTCACTTTTATGTGTGGATTAGACATATTATAGCTTATTTAGTCATAAAATGTTGAAAACAGATATTTTAGACCAAGTTAAGAGCTAAAAATTAGAAATAATCTTGTTTTCAGATTTCAAGTTTCTTTTCAATTTCTGCACTTTTACGTGTGGATTGTACATATTATAGCTTATTTAATCATAAAATGTTGAAGACAGATATTTTAGACCAAGTTAAGAGCTAAAAATTAGAAATAATCTTGTTTTCAGATTTCAAGTTTTTGTTCAATTTATTCACTTTTATTTGTGGATTAGACATATTATAGGTTATTTAGTCATAAAATGTTGAAAACAGATATTTTAGACCAAGTTAAGAGCTAAAAATTAGAGATAATCTTGTTTTCAGATTTCAAGTTTCTTTTCAATTTCTGCACTTTTATGTGTGGATTGTACATATTATAGCTTATTTAGTCATAAAATGTTGAAAACAGATATTTTAGACCAAGTTAAGAGCTAAAAATTAGAAATAATCTTGTTTTCCGATTAAAGTTTTTGTTCAATTTATTCACTTTTATGTGTGGATTAGACATATTATAGCTTATTTAGTCATAAAATGTTGAAAACAGATATTTTAGACCAAGTTAAGTGCTAAAAATTAGAAATAATCTTGTTTTCAGATTTCAAGTTTTTTGTTCAATTTATTCACTTTTATGTGTGGATTAGACATATTATAGCTTATTTAGTCATAAAATGTTGAAAACAGATATTTTAGACCAAGTTAAGAGCTAAAAATTAGAGATAATCTTGTTTTCAGATTTCAAGTTTCTTTTCAATTTCTGCACTTTTATGTGTGGATTGTACATATTATAGCTTATTTTGTCATAAAAATGTTGAAAACAGATATTTTAGACCAAGTTAAGAGCTAAAAATTAGAAATAATCTTGTTTTCAGATTTCAAGTTTTTGTTCAATTTATTCACTTTTATGTGTGGATTAGACATATTATAGCTTATTTAGTCATAAAATGTTGAAAACAGATATTTTAGACCAAGTTAAGAGCTAAAAATTACAAATAATCTTGTTTTCCGATTTAAAGTTTTTGTTCAATTTATTCACTTTTATGTGTGGATTAGACATATTATAGCTTATTTAGTCATAAAATGTTGAAAACAGATATTTTAGACCAAGTTAAGAGCTAAAAATTAGAAATAATCTTGTTTTCAGATTTCAAGTTTCTTTTCAATTTCTGCACTTTTATGTGTGGATTGTACATATTATAGCTTATTTAGTCATAAAATGTTGAAAACAGATATTTTAGACCAAGTTAAGAGCTAAAAATTAGAAATAATCTTGTTTTCAGATTTCAAGATTTTGTTCAATTTATTCACTTTTATGTGTGGATTAGACATATTATAGCTTATTTAGTCATAAAATGTTGAAAACAGATAATTTAGACCAAGTTAAGAGCTAAAAATTAGAAATAATCTTGTTTTCAGATTTCAAGTTTTGTTCAATTTATTCACTTTTATGTGTGGATTAGACATATTATAGCTTATTTAGTCATAAAATGTTGAAAACAGATATTTTAGACCAAGTTAAGAGCTAAAAATTAGAAATAATCTTGTTTTCAGATTTCAAGTTTTCTTTTCAATTTCTGCACTTTTATGTGTGGATTGTACATATCATAGCTTATTTAGTCATAAAATGTTGAAAACAGATATTTTAGACCAAGTTAAGAGCTAAAAATTAGAAATAATCTTGTTTTCAGATTTCAAGTTTCTTTTTCAATTTCTGCACTTTTATGTATGGATTGTACATATTATAGCTTATTTAGTCATAAAATGTTGAAAACAGATTATTTTAGACCAAGTTAAGAGCTAAAAATTAGAAATAATCTTGTTTTCAGATTTCAAGATTTTGTTCAATTTATTCACTTTTATGTGTGGATTAGACATATTATAGCCTATTTAGTCATAAAATGTTGAAAACAGATATCTTAGACCAAGTTAAGAGCTAAAAATTAGAAATAATCTTGTTTTCAGATTTCAAGTTTTTGTTCAATTTATTCACTTTTATGTGTGGATTAGACATATTATAGCTTATTTAGTCATAAAATGTTGAAAACAGATATTTTAGACCAAGTTAAGAGCTAAAAATTAGAAATAATCTTGTTTTCAGATTTCAAGTTTCTTTTCAATTTCTGCACTTTTATGTGTGGATTGTACATATTATAGCTTATTTAGTCATAAAATGTTGAAAACAGATATTTTAGACCAAGTTAAGAGCTAAAAATTAGAAATAATCTTGTTTTCCGATTTAAAGTTTTTTGTTCAATTTATTCACTTTTATGTGTGGATTAGACATATTATAGCTTATTTAGTCATAAAATATTGAAAACAGATATTTTAGACCAAGTTAAGAGCTAAAATTTAGAAATAATCTTGTTTTCAGATTTCAAGATTTTGTTCAATTTATTCACTTTTATGTGTGGATTAGACATATTATAGCTTAGTTAGTCATAAAATGTTGAAAACAGATATTTTAGACCAAGTTAAGAGCTAAAAAATTACAAATAATCTTGTTTTCCGATTTAAAGTTTTTGTTCAATTTATTCACTTTTATGTGTGGATTAGACATATTATAGCTTATTTAGTCATAAAATGTTGAAAACAGATATTTTAGACCAAGTTAAGAGCTAAAAATTAGAAATAATCTTGTTTTCAGATTTCAAGTTTCTTTTCAATTTCTGCACTTTTATGTGTGGATTGTACATATTATAGCTTATTTAGTCATAAAATGTTGAAAACAGATATTTTAGACCAAGTTAAGAGCTAAAAAATTAGAAATAATCTTGTTTTCAGATTTCAAGATTTTGTTCAATTTATTCACTTTTATGTGTGGATTAGACATATTATAGCTTATTTAGTCATAAAATGTTGAAAACAGATAATTTAGACCAAGTTAAGAGCTAAAAATTAGAAATAATCTTGTTTTCAGATTTCAAGTTTTTGTTCAATTTATTCACTTTTATGTGTGGATTAGACATATTATAGCTTATTTAGTCATAAAATGTTGAAAAACAGATATTTTAGACCAAGTTAAGAGCTAAAAATTAGAAATAATCTTGTTTTCAGATTTCAAGTTTCTTTTCAATTTCTGCACTTTTATGTGTGGATTGTACATATCATAGCTTATTTAGTCATAAAATGTTGAAAACAGATATTTTAGACCAAGTTAAGAGCTAAAAAATTAGAAATAATCTTGTTTTCAGATTTCAAGTTTCTTTCAATTTCTGCACTTTTATGTATGGATTGTACATATTATAGCTTATTTAGTCATAAAATGTTTGAAAAACAGATATTTTAGACCAAGTTAAGAGCTAAAAATTAGAAATAATCTTGTTTTCAGATTTCAAGATTTTGTTCAATTTATTCACTTTTATGTGTGGATTAGACATATTATAGCCTATTTAGTCATAAAATGTTGAAAACAGATATCTTAGACCAAGTTAAGAGCTAAAAATTAGAAATAATCTTGTTTTCAGATTTCAAGTTTTTGTTCAATTTATTCACTTTTATGTGTGGATTAGACATATTATAGCTTATTTAGTCATAAAATGTTGAAAACAGATATTTTAGACCAAGTTAAGAGCTAAAAATTAGAAATAATCTTGTTTTCAGATTTCAAGTTTCTTTTCAATTTCTGCACTTTTATGTGTGGATTGTACATATTATAGCTTATTTAGTCATAAAATGTTGAAAACAGATATTTTAGACCAAGTTAAGAGCTAAAAATTAGAAATAATCTTGTTTTCCGATTTAAAGTTTTTGTTCAATTTATTCACTTTTATGTGTGGATTAGACATATTATAGCTTATTTAGTCATAAAATATTGAAAACAGATATTTTAGACCAAGTTAAGAGCTAAAATTTAGAAATAATCTTGTTTTCAGATTTCAAGATTTTGTTCAATTTATTCACTTTTATGTGTGGATTAGACATATTATAGCTTAGTTAGTCATAAAATGTTGAAAACAGATATTTTAGACCAAGTTAAGAGCTAAAAATTAGAAATAATCTTGTTTTCCGATTTAAAGTTTCTGTTCAATTTATTCACGTTTATGTGTGGATTAGACATATTATAGCTTATTTAGTCATAAAATCTTGAAAACAGATATTTTTAGACCAAGTTAAGAGCTAAAAATTAGAAATAATCTTGTTTTTCAGATTTCAAGTTTCTTTTCCATTTCTGCACTTTTATGTGTGAATTGTACATATTATAGCTTATTTAGTCATAAAATGTTGAAAACAGATATTTTAGACCAAGTTAAGAGCTAAAAATTAGAAATAATCTTGTTTTCAGATTTCAAGATTTTGTTCAATTTATTCACTTTTATGTGTGGATTAGACATATTATAGCTTATTTAGTCATAAAATGTTGAAAACAGATATTATAGACCAAGTTAAGAGCTAAAAATTAGAAATAATCTTGTTTTCAGATTTCAAGCTTTTGATCAATTTATTCACTTTTATGTGTGGATTAGACACATTATAACTTATTTAGTCAAAAAGTGTTGAAAACAGATATTTTAGACCAAGTTAAGAGCTAAAAATTAGAAATAATCTTGTTTTCAGATTTCAAGTTTCTTTTCAATTTCTGCACTTTTATGTGTGGATTGTACATATTATAGCTTATTTAGTCATAAAATGTTGAAAACAGATATTTTAGACCAAGTTAAGAGCTAAAAATTAGAAATAATCTTGTTTTTCAGATTTCAAGTTTCTTTTCAATTTCTGCACTTTTATGTGTGGATTGTACATATTATAGCTTATTTAGTCATAAAATGTTGAAAACAGATATTTTAGACCAAGTTAAGAGCTAAAAATTAGAAATAATCTTGTTTTCAGATTTTCAAGTTTCTTTTCAATTTCTGCACTTTTATGTGTGGATTGTACATATTATAGCTTATTTAGTCATAAAATGTTGAAAACAGATATTTTAGACCAAGTTAAGAGCTAAAAATTAGAAATAATCTTGTTTTCCGATTTAAAGTTTTTGTTTAATTTATTCACTTTTATGTGTGGATTAGACATATTATAGCTTATTTAGTCATAAAATGTTGAAAACAGATATTTTAGACCAAGTTAAGAGCTAAAAATTAGAAATAATCTTGTTTTCAGATTTCAAGTTTTCTTTTCAATTTCTGCACTTTTATGTGTGGATTGTACATATTATAGCTTATTTAGTCATAAAATGTTGAAAACAGATATTTTAGACCAAGTTAAGAGCTAAAAATTAGAAATAATCTTGTTTTCAGATTTCAAGTTTTTGTTCAATTTATTCACTTTTATATGTGGGATTAGACATATTATAGCTTATTTAGTCATAAAATGTTGAAAACAGATATTTTAGACCAAGTTAAGAGCTAAGAATTAGAAATAATCTTGTTTTCAGATCTAAAGTTTTTGTTCAATTTATTCACTATTATGTGTGGATTAGACATATTATAGCTTATTTAGTTATAAAATGTTGAAAACAGATATTTTAGACCAAGTAAAGAGCTAAAAATTAGAAATAATCTTTTTTTCCGATTAAAGTTTTTGTTCAATTTATTCACTTTTATGTGTGGATTAGACATATTACAGCTTATTTAGTCATAAAATGTTGAAACAGATATTTTAGACCAAGTTAAGAGCTAAAAATTAGAAATAATCTTGTTTTCAGATTTCAAGATTTTGTTCAATTTATTCACTATTATGTGTGGATTAGACATATTATAGCCTATTTAGTCATAAAATGTTGAAAACAGATATTTTAGACCAAGTTAAGAGCTAAAAATTAGAAATAATCTTGTTTTCAGATTTCAAGTTTCTTTTCAATTTCTGCACTTTTATATGTGGATTGTACATATTATAGCTTATTTAGTCATAAAATGTTGAAAACAGATATTTTAGACCAAGTTAAGAGCTATAAATTAGAAATAATCTTGTTTTCAGATTTCAAGATTTTGTTCAATTTATTCACTGTTATGTGTGGATTAGACATATTATAGCTTATTTAGTCATAAAATGTTGAAAACAGATATCTTAGACCAAGTTAAGAGCTAAAAATTAGAAATAATCTTGTTTTCAGATTTCAAGTTTTTGTTCAATTTATTCACTTTTATGTGTAGATTAGACATATTATAGCTTATTTAGTCATAAAATGTTGAAAACAGATATTTTAGACCAAGTTAAGAGCTAAAAATTAGAAATAATCTTGTTTTCAGATTTCAAGATTTTGTTCAATTTATTCACTTTTATGTGTGGATTAGACATATTATAGCTTATTTAGTCATAAAATGTTGAAAACAGATATTTTAGACCAAGTTAAGAGCTAAAAATTAGAAATAATCTTGTTTTCAGATTTCAAGTTTTTGTTCAATTTATTCACTTTTATATGTGGATTAGACATATTATAGCTTATTTAGTCATAAAATGTTGAAAACAGATATTTTAGACCAAGTTAAGAGCTAAAAATTAGAAATAATCTTGTTTTCAGATTTCAAGTTTCTTTTCAATTTCTGCACTTTTATGTGTGGATTGTACATATTATAGCTTATTTAGTCATAAAATGTTGATAACAGATATTTTAGACCAAGTTAAGAGCTAAAAATTAGAAATAATCTTGTTTTCAGATTTCAAGATTTTGTTCAATTTATTCACTTTTATGTGTGGATTAGAAATATTATAGCTTATTTAGTCATAAAATGTTGAAAACAGATATCTTAGACCAAGTTAAGAGCTAAAAATTAGAAATAATCTTGTTTTCAGATTTCAAGATTTTGTTCAATTTATTCACTATTATGTGTGGATTAGACATATTATAGCCTATTTAGTCATAAAATGTTGAAAACAGATATTTTAGACCAAGTTAAGAGCTAAAAATTAGAAATAATCTTGTTTTCAGATTTCAAGTTTCTTTTCAATTTCTGCACTTTTATATGTGGATTGTACATATTATAGCTTATTTAGTCATAAAATGTTGAAAACAGATATTTTAGACCAAGTTAAGAGCTATAAATTAGAAATAATCTTGTTTTCAGATTTCAAGATTTTGTTCAATTTATTCACTGTTATGTGTGGATTAGACATATTATAGCTTATTTAGTCATAAAATGTTGAAAACAGATATCTTAGACCAAGTTAAGAGCTAAAAATTAGAAATAATCTTGTTTTCAGATTTCAAGTTTTTGTTCAATTTATTCACTTTTATGTGTAGATTAGACATATTATAGCTTATTTAGTCATAAAATGTTGAAAACAGATATTTTAGACCAAGTTAAGAGCTAAAAATTAGAAATAATCTTGTTTTCAGATTTCAAGATTTTGTTCAATTTATTCACTTTTATGTGTGGATTAGACATATTATAGCTTATTTAGTCATAAAATGTTGAAAACAGATATTTTAGACCAAGTTAAGAGCTAAAAATTAGAAATAATCTTGTTTTCAGATTTCAAGTTTTTGTTCAATTTATTCACTTTTATATGTGGATTAGACATATTATAGCTTATTTAGTCATAAAATGTTGAAAACAGATATTTTAGACCAAGTTAAGAGCTAAAAATTAGAAATAATCTTGTTTTCAGATTTCAAGTTTCTTTTCAATTTCTGCACTTTTATGTGTGGATTGTACATATTATAGCTTATTTAGTCATAAAATGTTGATAACAGATATTTTAGACCAAGTTAAGAGCTAAAAATTAGAAATAATCTTGTTTTCAGATTTCAAGATTTTGTTCAATTTATTCACTTTTATGTGTGGATTAGAAATATTATAGCTTATTTAGTCATAAAATGTTGAAAACAGATATCTTAGACCAAGTTAAGAGCTAAGAATTAGAAATAATCTTGTTTTCAGATCTAAAGTATTTGTTCAATTTATTCACTATTATGTGTGGATTAGACATATTATAGCTTATTTAGTCATAAAATGTTGAAAACAGATATTTTAGACCAAGTAAAGAGCTAAAAATTAGAAATAATCTTTTTTTCCGATTTAAAGTTTTTGTTCAATATATTCACTTTTATGTGTGGATTAGACATATTACAGCTTATTTAGTCATAAAATGTTGAAACAGATATTTTAGACCAAGTTAAGAGCTAAAAATTAGAAATAATCTTGTTTTCAGATTTCAAGATTTTGTACAATTTATTCACTATTATGTGTGGATTAGACATATTATAGCCTATTTAGTCATAAAATGTTGAAAACAGATATTTTAGACCAAGTTAAGAGCTAAAAATTAGAAATAATCTTGTTTTCAGATTTCAAGTTTCTTTTCAATTTCTGCACTTTTATGTGTGGATTGTACATATTATAGCTTATTTAGTCATAAGATGTTGAAAACAGATATTTTAGACCAAGTTAAGAGCTATAAATTAGAAATAATCTTGTTTTCAGATTTCAAGATTTTGTTCAATTTATTCATTTTTATGTGTGGATTAGACATATTATAGCTTATTTAGTCATAAAATGTTGAAAACAGATATCTTAGACCAAGTTAAGAGCTAAAAATTAGAAATAATCTTGTTTTCAGATTTCAAGTTTTTGTTCAATTTATTCACTTTTATGTGTAGATTAGACATATTATAGCTTATTTAGTCATAAAATGTTGAAAACAGATATTTTAGACCAAGTTAAGAGCTAAAAATTAGAAATAATCTTGTTTTCAGATTTCAAGTTTCTTTTCAATTTCTGCACTTTTATGTGTGGATTGTACATATTATAGCTTATTTAGTCATAAAATGTTGAAAACAGATATTTTAGACCAAGTTAAGAGCTAAAAATTAGAAATAATCTTGTTTTCAGATTTCAAGTTTCTTTTCAATTTCTGCACTTTTACGTGTGGATTGTACATATTATAGCTTATTTAGTCATAAAATGTTGAAAACAGATATTTTAGACCAAGTTAAGAGCTAAAAATTAGAAATAATCTTGTTTTCAGATTTCAAGTTTTTGTTCAATTTATTCACTTTTATGTTTGGATTAGACATATTATAGCTTATTTAGTCATAAAATGTTGAAAACAGATATTTTAGACCAAGTTAAGAGCTAAGAATTAGAATAATCTTGTTTTCAGATTTCAAGTTTTTGTTCAATTTATTCACTTTTATGTGTGGATTAGACATATTATAGCTTATTTAGTCATAAAATGTTGAAAACAGATATTTTAGACCAAGTTAAGAGCTAAAAATTAGAAATAATCTTGTTTTCAGATTTCAAGCTTCTTTTCAATTTCTGCACTTTTACGTGTGGATTGTACATATTATAGCTTATTTAATCATAAAATGTTGAAGACAGATATTTTAGACCAAGTTATGAGCTAAAAATTAGAAATAATCTTGTTTTCAGATTTCAAGTTTTTGTTCAATTTATTCACTTTTATTTGTGGATTAGACATATTATAGGTTATTTAGTCATAAAATGTTGAAAACAGATATTTTAGACCAAGTTAAGAGCTAAAAATTAGAGATAATCTTGTTTTCAGATTTCAAGTTTCTTTTCAATTTCTGCACTTTTATGTGTGGATTGTACATATTATAGCTTATTTAGTCATAAAATGTTGAAAACAGATATTTTAGACCAAGTTAAGAGCTAAAAATTAGAAATAATCTTGTTTTCCGATTTAAAGTTTTTGTTCAATTTATTCACTTTTATGTGTGGATTAGACATATTATAGCTTATTTAGTCATAAAATGTTGAAAACAGATATTTTAGACCAAGTTAAGAGCTAAAAATTAGAAATAATCTTGTTTTCAGATTTCAAGTTTTTGTTCAATTTATTCACTTTTATGTGTGGATTAGACATATTATAGCTTATTTAGTCATAAAATGTTGAAAACAGATATTTTAGACCAAGTTAAGAGCTAAAAATTAGAAATAATCTTGTTTTCAGATTTCAAGTTTCTTTTCAATTTCTGCACTTTTATGTGTGGATTGTACATATTATAGCTTATTTTGTCATAAAATGTTGAAAACAGATATTTTAGACCAAGTTAAGAGCTAAAAATTAGAAATAATCTTGTTTTCAGATTTCAAGTTTTTGTTCAATTTATTCACTTTTATGTGTGGATTAGACATATTATAGCTTATTTAGTCATAAAATGTTGAAAACAGATATTTTAGACCAAGTTAAGAGCTAAAAATTACAAATAATCTTGTTTTCCGATTTAAAGTTTTTGTTCAATTTATTCACTTTTATGTGTGGATTAGACATATTATAGCTTATTTAGTCATAAAATGTTGAAAACAGATATTTTAGACCAAGTTAAGAGCTAAAAATTAGAAATAATCTTGTTTTCAGATTTCAAGTTTCTTTTCAATTACTGCACTTTTATATGTGGATTGTACATATTATAGCTTATTTAGTCATAAAATGTTGAAAACAGATATTTTAGACCAAGTTAAGAGCTAAAAATTAGAAATAATCTTGTTTTCAGATTTCAAGATTTTGTTCAATTTATTCACTTTTATGTGTGGATTAGACATATTATAGCTTATTTAGTCATAAAATGTTGAAAACAGATAATTTAGACCAAGTTAAGAGCTAAAAATTAGAAATAATCTTGTTTTCAGATTTCAAGTTTTTGTTCAATTTATTCACTTTTATGTGTGGATTAGACATATTATAGCTTATTTAGTCATAAAATGTTGAAAACAGATATTTTAGACCAAGTTAAGAGCTAAAAATTAGAAATAATCTTGTTTTCAGATTTCAAGTTTCTTTTCAATTTCTGCACTTTTATGTGTGGATTGTACATATCATAGCTTATTTAGTCATAAAATGTTGAAAACAGATATTTTAGACCAAGTTAAGAGCTAAAAATTAGAAATAATCTTGTTTTCAGATTTCAAGTTTCTTTTCAATTTCTGCACTTTTATGTATGGATTGTACATATTATAGCTTATTTAGTCATAAAATGTTGAAAACAGATATTTTAGACCAAGTTAAGAGGTAAAAATTAGAAATAATCTTGTTTTCAGATTTCAAGATTTTGTTCAATTTATTCACTTTTATGTGTGGATTAGACATATTATAGCTTATTTAGTCATAAAATGTTGAAAACAGATATTTTAGACCAAGTTAAGAGCTAAAAATTAGAAATAATCTTGTTTTCAGATTTCAAGTTTCTTTTCAATTTCTGCACTTTTATGTGTGGATTGTACATATTATAGCTTATTTAGTCATAAAATGTTGAAAACAGATATTTTAGACCAAGTTAAGAGCTAAAAATTAGAAATAATCTTGTTTTCCGATTTAAAGTTTTTGTTCAATTTATTCACTTTTATGTGTGGACTAGACATATTATAGCTTATTTAGTCATAAAATATTGAAAACAGATATTTTAGACCAAGTTAAGAGCTAAAAATTAGAAATAATCTTGTTTTCAGATTTCAAGATTTTGTTCAATTTAATCACTTTTATGTGTGGATTAGACATATTATAGCTTAGTTAGTCATAAAATGTTGAAAACAGATATTTTAGACCAAGTTAAGAGCTAAAAATTAGAAATAATCTTGTTTTCCGATTTAAAGTTTCTGTTCAATTTATTCACTTTTATGTGTGGATTAGACATATTATAGCTTATTTAGTCATAAAATGTTGAAAACAGATATTTTAGACCAAGTTAAGAGCTAAAAATTAGAAATAATCTTGTTTTCAGATTTCAAGTTTATTTTCAATTTCTGCACTTTTATGTGTGAATTGTACATATTATAGCTTATTTAGTCATAAAATGTTGAAAACAGATATTTTAGACCAAGTTAAGAGCTAAAAATTAGAAATAATCTTGTTTTCAGATTTCAAGATTTTGTTCAATTTATTCACTTTTATGTGTGGATTAGACATATTATAGCTTATTTAGTCATAAAATGTTGAAAACAGATATTATAGACCAAGTTAAGAGCTAAAAATTAGAAATAATCTTGTTTTCAGATTTCAAGCTTTTGATCAATTTATTCACTTTTATGTGTGGATTAGACACATTATAGCTTATTTAGTCAAAAAGTGTTGAAAACAGATATTTTAGACCAAGTTAAGAGCTAAAGATTAGAAATAATCTTGTTTTCAGATTTCAAGTTTCTTTTCAATTTCTGCACTTTTATGTGTGGATTGTACATATTATAGCTTATTTAGTCATAAAATGTTGAAAACAGATATTTTAGACCAAGTTAAGAGCTAAAAATTAGAAATAATCTTGTTTTCAGATTTCAAGTTTCTTTTCAATTTCTGCACTTTTATGTGTGGATTGTACATATTATAGCTTATTTAGTCATAAAATGTTGAAAACAGATATTTTAGACCAAGTTAAGAGCTAAAAATTAGAAATAATCTTGTTTTCAGATTTCAAGTTTCTTTTCAATTTCTGCACTTTTATGTGTGGATTGTACATATTATAGCTTATTTAGTCATAAAATGTTGAAAACAGATATTTTAGACCAAGTTAAGAGCTAAAAATTAGAAATAATCTTGTTTTCCGATTTAAAGTTTTTGTTTAATTTATTCACTTTTATGTGTGGATTAGACATATTATAGCTTATTTAGTCATAAAATGTTGAAAACAGATATTTTAGACCAAGTTAAGAGCTAAAAATTAGAAATAATCTTGTTTTCCGATTTAAAGTTTTTGTTCAATTTATTCACTTTTATGTGTGGATTAGACATATTATAGCTTATTTAGTCATAAAATGTTGAAAACAGATATTTTAGACCAAGTTAAGAGCTAAAAATTAGAAATAATCTTGTTTTCAGATTTCAAGTTTCTTTTCAATTTCTGCACTTTTATGTGTGGATTGTACATATTATAGCTTATCTAGTCATAAAATGTTGAAAACAGATATTTTAGACCAAGTTAAGAGCTAAAAATTAGAAATAATCTTGTTTTCAGATTTCAAGTTTCTTTTCAATTTCTGCACTTTTATGTATGGATTGTACATATTATAGCTTATTTAGTCATAAAATGTTGAAAATAGATATTTTAGACCAAGTTAAGAGCTAAAAATTAGAAATAATCTTGTTTTCAGATTTCAAGATTTTGTTCAATTTATTCACTTTTATGTGTGGATTAGACATATTATAGCTTATTTAGTCATAAAATGTTGAAAACAGATATCTTAGACCAAGTTAAGAGCTAAAAATTAGAAATAATCTTGTTTTCAGATTTCAAGTTTTTGTTCAATTTATTCACTTTTATGTGTGGATTAGACATATTATAGCTTATTTAGTCATAAAATGTTGAAAACAGATATTTTAGACCAAGTTAAGAGCTAAAAATTAGAAATAATCTTGTTTTCAGATTTCAAGTTTCTTTTCAATTTCTGCACTTTTATGTGTGGATTGTACATATTATAGCTTATTTAGTCATAAAATGTTGAAAACAGATATTTTAGACCAAGTTAAGAGCTAAAAATTAGAAATAATCTTGTTTTCCGATTTAAAGTTATTGTTCAATTTATTCACTTTTATGTGTGGATTAGACATATTATAGCTTATTTAGTCATAAAATATTGAAAACAGATATTTTAGACCAAGTTAAGAGCTAACAATTAGAAATAATCTTGTTTTCAGATTTCAAGATTTTGTTCAATTTATTCACTTTTATGTGTGGATTAGACATATTATAGCTTAGTTAGTCATAAAATGTTGAAAACAGATATTTTAGACCAAGTTAAGAGCTAAAAATTAGAAATAATCTTGTTTTCCGATTTAAAGTTTTTGTTCAATTTATTCACTTTTATGTGTGGATTAGACATATTATAACTTATTTAGTCATAAAATGTTGAAAACAGATATTTTAGACCAAGTTAAGAGCTAAAAATTAGAAATAATCTTGTTTTCAGATTTCAAGTTTCTTTTCAATTTCTGCACTTTTATGTGTGAATTGTACATATTATAGCTTATTTAGTCATAAAATGTTGAAAACAGATATTTTAGACCAAGTTAAGAGCTAAAAATTAGAAATAATCATGTTTTCAGATTTCAAGATTTTGTTCAATTTATTCACTTTTATGTGTGGATTAGACATATTATAGCTTATTTAGTCATAAAATGTTGAAAACAGATATTATAGACCAAGTTAAGAGCTAAAAATTAGAAATAATCTTGTTTTCAGATTTCATGCTTTTGATCAATTTATTCACTTTTATGTGTGGATTAGACACATTATAGCTTATTTAGTCAAAAAGTGTTGAAAACAGATATTTTAGACCAAGTTAAGAGCTAAAAATTAGAAATAATCTTGTTTTCAGATTTCAAGTTTCTTTTCAATTTCTGCACTTTTATGTGTGGATTGTACATATTATAGCTTATTTAGTCATAAAATGTTGAAAACAGATATTTTAGACCAAGTTAAGAGCTAAAAATTAGAAATAATCTTGTTTTCAGATTTCAAGATTCTTTTCAATTTCTGCACTTTTATGTGTGGATTGTACATATTATAGCTTATTTAGTCATAAAATGTTGAAAACAGATATTTTAGACCAAGTTAAGAGCTAAAAATTAGAAATAATCTTGTTTTCAGATTTCAAGTTTCTTTTCAATTTCTGCACTTTTATGTGTGGATTGTACATATTATAGCTTATTTAGTCATAAAATGTTGAAAACAGATATTTTAGACCAAGTTAAGAGCTAAAAATTAGAAATAATCTTGTTTTCCGATTTAAAGTTTTTGTTTAATTTATTAACTTTTATGTGTGGATTAGACATATTATAGCTTATTTAGTCATAAAATGTTGAAAACAGATATTTTAGACCAAGTTAAGAGCTAAAAATTAGAAATAATCTTGTTTTCCGATTTAAAGTTTTTGTTCAATCTATTCACTTTTATGTGTGGATTAGACATATTATAGCTTATTTAGTCATAAAATGTTGAAAACAGATATTTTAGACCAAGTTAAGATCTAAAAATTAGAAATAATCTTGTTTTCAGATTTCAAGTTTTTGTTCAATTTATTCACTTTTATGTGTGGATTAGACATATTATAGCTTATTTAGTCATAAAATGTTGAAAACAGATATTTTAGACCAAGTTAAGAGCTAAAAATTAGAAATAATCTTGTTTTCCGATATAAAGTTTTTGTCCAATTTATTCACTTTTATGTGTGGATTAGACATATTATAGCTTATTTAGTCATAAAATGTTGAAAACAGATATTTTATACCAAGTTAAGAGCTAAAAATTAGAAATAATCTTGTTTTCAGATTTCAAGTTTCTCTTCAATCTCTGCACTTTTATGTGTGGATTGTACATATTATAGCTTACTTAGTCATAAAATGTTGAAAACAGATATTTTAGACCAAGTTAAGAGCTAAAAATTAGAAATAATCTTGTTTTCAGATTTCAAGATTTTGTTCAATTTATTCACTTTTATGTGTGGATTAGACATATTATAGCTTATTTAGTCATAAAATGTTGAAAACAGATATTTTAGACCAAGTTAAGAGCTAAAAATTAGAAATAATCTTGTTTTCCGATTTAAAGTTTTTGTTCAATTTATTCACTTTTATGTGTGGATTAGACATATTATAGCTTATTTAGTCATAAAATGTTGAAAACAGATATTTTAGACCAAGTTAAGAGCTAAAAATTAGAAATAATCTTGTTTTCAGATTTCAAGTTTTTGTTCAATTTATTCACTTTTATGTGTGGATTAGACATATTATAGCTTATTTAGTCATAAAATGTTGAAAACAGATATTTTAGACCAAGTTAAGAGCTAAAAATTAGAAATAATCTTGTTTTCCGATATAAAGTTTTTGTCCAATTTATTCACTTTTATGTGTGGATTAGACATATTATAGCTTATTTAGTCATAAAATGTTGAAAACAGATATTTTATACCAAGTTAAGAGCTAAAAATTAGAAATAATCTGGTTTTCAGATTTCAAGTTTCTTTTCAATTTCTGCACTTTTATGTGTGGATTGTACATATTATAGCTTTTTTAGTCATAAAATGTTGAAAACAGATATTTTAGACCAAGTTAAGAGCTAAAAATTAGAAATAATCTTGTTTTCAGATTTCAAGATTTTGTTCAATTTATTCACTTTTATGTGTGGATTAGACATATTATAGCTTATTTAGTCATAAAATGTTGAAAACAGATATTTTAGACCAAGTTAAGAGCTAAAAATTTGAAATAATCTTGTTTTCAGATTTCAAGTTTCTTTTCAATTTCTGCACTTTTATGTGTGGATTGTACATATTATAGCTTATTTAGTCATAAAATGTTGAAAACAGATATTTTAGACCAAGTTAAGAGCTAAAAATTAGAAATAATCTTGTTTTCAGATTTCAAGTTTCTTTTCAATTTCTGCACTTTTATGTGTGGATTGAACATATTATAGCTTATTTAGTCATAAAATGTTGAAAACAGATATTTTAGACCAAGTTAAGAGCTAAAAATTAGAAATAATCTTGTTTTCAGATTTCAAGATTTTGTTCAATTTATTCACTTTTATGTGTAGATTAGACATATTATAGCTTATTTAGTCATAAAATGTTGAAAACAGATATTTTAGACCAAGTTAAGAGCTAAAAATTAGAAATAATCTTGTTTTCAGATTTCAAGTTTCTTTTCAATTTCTGCACTTTTATGTGTGGATTGTACATATTATAGCTTATTTAGTCATAAAATGTTGAAAACACATATTTTAGACCAAGTTAAGAGCTAAAAATTAGAAATAATCTTGTTTTCAGATTTCAAATTTCTTTTCAATTTCTGCACTTTTATGTGTGGATTGTACATATTATAGCTTATTTAGTCATAAAATGTTGAAAACAGATATTTTAGACCAAGTTAAGAGCTAAAAATTAGAAATAATCTTGTTTTCAGATTTCAAGATTTTGTTCAATTTATTCACTTTTATGTGTGGATTAGACATATTATAGCTTATTTAGTCATAAAATGTTGAAAACAGATAATTTAGACCAAGTTAAGAGCTAAAAATTAGAAATAATCTTGTTTTCAGATTTCAAGTTTTTGTTCAATTTATTCACTTTTATGTGTGGATTAGACATATTATAGCTTATTTAGTCATAAAATGTTGAAAACAGATATTTTAGACCAAGTTAAGAGCTAAAAATTAGAAATAATCTTGTTTTCAGATTTCAAGTTTCTTTTCAATTTCTGCACTTTTATGTGTGGATTGTACATATCATAGCTTATTTAGTCATAAAATGTTGAAAACAGATATTTTAGACCAAGTTAAGAGCTAAAAATTAGAAATAATCTTGTTTTCAGATTTCAAGTTTCTTTTCAATTTCTGCACTTTTATGTATGGATTGTACATATTATAGCTTATTTAGTCATAAAATGTTGAAAACAGATATTTTAGACCAAGTTAAGAGCTAAAAATTAGAAATAATCTTGTTTTCAGATTTCAAGATTTTGTTCAATTTATTCACTTTTATGTGTGGATTAGACATATTATAGCCTATTTAGTCATAAAATGTTGAAAACAGATATCTTAGACCAAGTTAAGAGCTAAAAATTAGAAATAATCTTGTTTTCAGATTTCAAGTTTTTGTTCAATTTATTCACTTTTATGTGTGGGTTAGACATATTATAGCTTATTTAGTCATAAAATGTTGAAAACAGATATTTTAGACCAAGTTAAGAGCTAAAAATTAGAAATAATCTTGTTTTCAGATTTCAAGTTTCTTTTCAATTTCTGCACTTTTATGTGTGGATTGTACATATTATAGCTTATTTAGTCATAAAATGTTGAAAACAGATATTTTAGACCAAGTTAAGAGCTAAAAATTAGAAATAATCTTGTTTTCCGATTTAAAGTTTTTGTTCAATTTATTCACTTTTATGTGTGGATTAGACATATTATAGCTTATTTAGTCATAAAATATTGAAAACAGATATTTTAGACCAAGTTAAGAGCTAAAAATTAGAAATAATCTTGTTTTCAGATATCAAGATTTTGTTCAATTTATTCACTTTTATGTGTGGATTAGACATATTATAGCTTAGTTAGTCATAAAATGTTGAAAACAGATATTTTAGACCAAGTTAAGAGCTAAAAATTAGAAATAATCTTGTTTTCCGATTTAAAGTTTCTGTTCAATTTATTCACTTTTATGTGTGGATTAGACATATTATAGCTTATTTAGTCATAAAATGTTGAAAACAGATATTTTAGACCAAGTTAAGAGCTAAAAATTAGAAATAATCTTGTTTTCAGATTTCAAGTTTCTTTTCCATTTCTGCACTTTTATGTGTGAATTGTACATATTATAGCTTATTTAGTCATAAAATGTTGAAAACAGATATTTTAGACCAAGTTAAGAGCTAAAAATTAGAAATAATCTTGTTTTCAGATTTCAAGATTTTGTTCAATTTATTCACTTTTATGTGTGGATTAGACATATTATAGCTTATTTAGTCATAAAATGTTGAAAACAGATATTATAGACCAAGTTAAGAGCTAAAAATTAGAAATAATCTTGTTTTCAGATTTCAAGCTTTTGATCAATTTATTCACTTTTATGTGTGGATTAGACACATTATAGCTTATTTAGTCAAAAAGTGTTGAAAACAGATATTTTAGACCAAGTTAAGAGCTAAAAATTAGAAATAATCTTGTTTTCATATTTCAAGTTTCTTTTCAATTTCTGCACTTTTATGTGTGGATTGTACATATTATAGCTTATTTAGTCATAAAATGTTGAAAACAGATATTTTAGACCAAGTTAAGAGCTAAAAATTAGAAATAATCTTGTTTTCAGATTTCAAGTTTCTTTTCAATTTCTGCACTTTTATGTGTGGATTGTACATATTATAGCTTATTTAGTCATAAAATGTTGAAAACAGATATTTTAGACCAAGTTAAGAGCTAAAAATTAGAAATAATCTTGTTTTCCGATTTAAAGTTTTTGTTTAATTTATTCACTTTTATGTGTGGATTAGACATATTATAGCTTATTTAGTCATAAAATGTTGAAAACAGATATTTTAGACCAAGTTAAGAGCTAAAAATTAGAAATAATCTTGTTTTCAGATTTCAAGTTTCTTTTCAATTTCTGCACTTTTATGTGTGGATTGTACATATTATAGCTTATTTAGTCATAAAATGATGAAAACAGATTTAGACCAAGTTAAGAGCTAAAAATTAGAAATAATCTTGTTTTCAGATTTCAAGATTTTGTTCAATTTATTCACTTTTATGTGTGGATATTATAGCTTATTTAGTCATAAAATGTTGAAAACAGATATTTTAGACCAAGTTAAGAGCTAAAAATTAGAAATAATCTTGTTTTCAGATTTCAAGTTTTTGTTCAATTTATTCACTTTTATGTGTGGATTAGACATATTATAGCTTATTTAGTCATAAAATGTTGAAAACAGATATTTTAGACCAAGTTAAGAGCTAAAAATTAGAAATAATCTTGTTTTCAGATTCCAAGTTTATTTTCAATTTCTGCACTTTTATGTGTGGATTGTACATATTATAGCTTATTTAGTCATAAAATGTTGAAAACACATATTTTAGACCAAGTTAAGAGCTAAAAATTAGAAATAATCTTGTTTTCAGATTTCAAATTTCTTTTCAATTTCTGCACTTTTATGTGTGGATTGTACATATTATAGCTTATTTAGTCATAAAATGTTGAAAACAGATATTTTAGACCAAGTTAAGAGCTAAAAATTAGAAATAATCTTGTTTTCAGATTTCAAGTTTCTTTTCAATTTCTGCACTTTTACGTGTGGATTGTACATATTATAGCTTATTTAATCATGAAATGTTGAAGACAGATATTTTAGACCAAGTTAAGAGCTAAAAATTAGAAATAATCTTGTTTTCAGATTTCAAGTTTTTGTTCAATTTATTCACTTTTATTTGTGGATTAGACATATTATAGGTTATTTAGTCATAAAATGTTGAAAACAGATATTTTAGACCAAGTTAAGAGCTAAAAATTAGAGATAATCTTGTTTTCAGATTTCAAGTTTCTCTTCAATTTCTGCACTTTTATGTGTGGATTGTACATATTATAGCTTATTTAGTCATAAAATGTTGAAAACAGATATTTTAGACCAAGTTAAGAGCTAAAAATTAGAAATAATCTTGTTTTCCGATTTAAAGTTTTTGTTCAATTTATTCACTTTTATGTGTGGATTAGACATATTATAGCTTATTTAGTCATAAAATGTTGAAAACAGATATTTTAGACCAAGTTAAGAGCTAAAAATTAGAAATAATCTTGTTTTCAGATTTCAAGTTTTTGTTCAATTTATTCACTTTTATGTGTGGATTAGACATATTATAGCTTATTTAGTCATAAAATGTTGAAAACAGATATTTTAGACCAAGTTAAGAGCTAAAAATTAGAAATAATCTTGTTTTCAGATTTCAAGTTTCTTTTCAATTTCTGCACTTTTATGTGTGGATTGTACATATTATAGCTTATTTTGTCATAAAATGTTGAAAACAGATATTTTAGACCAAGTTAAGAGCTAAAAATTAGAAATAATCTTGTTTTCAGATTTCAAGTTTTTGTTCAATTTATTCACTTTTATGTGTGGATTAGACATATTATAGCTTATTTAGTCATAAAATGTTGAAAACAGATATTTTAGACCAAGTTAAGAGCTAAAAATTACAAATAATCTTGTTTTCCGATTTAAAGTTTTTGTTCAATTTATTCACTTTTATGTGTGGATTAGACATATTATAGCTTATTTAGTCATAAAATGTTGAAAACAGATATTTTAGACCAAGTTAAGAGCTAAAAATTAGAAATAATCTTGTTTTCAGATTTCAAGTTTCTTTTCAATTTCTGCACTTTTATGTGTGGATTGTACATATTATAGCTTATTTAGTCATAAAATGTTGAAAACAGATATTTTAGACCAAGTTAAGAGCTAAAAATTAGAAATAATCTTGTTTTCAGATTTCAAGATTTTGTTCAATTTATTCACTTTTATGTGTGGATTAGACATATTATAGCTTATTTAGTCATAAAATGTTGAAAACAGATAATTTAGACCAAGTTAAGAGCTAAAAATTAGAAATAATCTTGTTTTCAGATTTCAAGTTTTTGTTCAATTTATTCACTTTTATGTGTGGATTAGACATATTATAGCTTATTTAGTCATAAAATGTTGAAAACAGAAATTTTAGACCAAGTTAAGAGCTAAAAATTAGAAATAATCTTGTTTTCAGATTTCAAGTTTCTTTTCAATTTCTGCACTTTTATGTGTGGATTGTACATATCATAGCTTATTTAGTCATAAAATGTTGAAAACAGATATTTTAGACC
>CAUEHI010000187.1:0-40055 GCA_958507055.1 Crioceris asparagi | reverse complement strand
ACCATCACCATCACCATCACCATCACCATCACCATCACCACACCATCACCATCACCATCACCATCACCATCACCATCACATCACCATCACCATCACCATCACCATCACCATCACCATCACCATCACCATCACCATCACCATCACATCACCATCACCATCACCATCACCATCACCATCACCATCACCATCACCATCACCTCCATCACCACCATCACCATCACCATCACCATCACCATCACCATCACCATCACATCACCATCACCATCACCATCACCATCACCATCACCATCACCATCACCCATCACCATCACCATCACCATCACCATCACCATCACCATCACCATCACCATCACCATCACCATCACCATCACCATCACCATCACCATCACCATCACCATCACCATCACCATCACCATCACCATCACCATCACCATCACCATCAACATCACCATCACAATCACCTACACCATCACCATCACCATCACCATCACCATAACCATCACCATCATCATCAACATCACAATAACCATCACCATAACCATCAACGTCACCATCACCATCACCATCACCATCACCATCACCATCACCATCACCATCACCATCACCATCACCATCACCATCACCATCACCATCACCATCACCATCACCATCACCATCACCATCACCATCACCATCACCATCACCATCACCATCACCATCACCATCACCATCACCATCACATCCCATCACCATCACCATCACCATCACCATCACCATCACCATCACCATCACCATCACCATCACCATCACCATCACCATCACCATCACCATCACCATCACCATCACCATCACCATCACCATCACCATCACCATCACCATCACCATCACCATCACCATCACCATCACCATCACCATCACCATCACCATCACCATCACCATCACAATCACCATCACCATCACCATCACCATCACCATCACCATCACCATCACCATCACCATCACCATCATCATCACCATCACCATCACCATCACCATCACCATCACCATCACCATCACCATCACCATCACCATCACCATCACCATCACCATCACCATCACCATCACCATCACCATCACCATCACCATCACCATCACCATCACCATCACCATCACCATCACCATCACCATCACCATCACCATCACCATCACCATCACCATCACCATCACCATCACCATCACCATCACCATCACCATCACCATCACCATCACCATCACCATCACCATCACCATCACCATCACCATCACCATCACCATCACCATCTAAAATATCTGTTTTCAACATTTTATGACTAAATAAGTTATAATATGTCCAATCCACACATAAAAGTGCAGAAATTGAACAAAAACTTGAAATCGGAAAATAAGATTATTTCTAATTTTTAGCTCATAACTCGGTCTAAAATGTCTATTTTCAGAGTTTTATCACTAAAAAAGTTATAATATGTCTAATCCTCACATAAAAGTGCAGAAATTGAACAAAAACTTGAAATCGGAAAATAAGATTATTTAATATTTTTAGCTAATAACTTGGTCTAAAATGTCTGTTCTCGACATTTTATGAATAAATTAGTTATAATATGTCTAATCCTCACATAAAAGTGCAGAAATTGAACAAAAACTTCAAATCGGAAAATAAGATTATTTCTAATTTTTAGCTCATAACTCGGTCTAAAATGTCTATTTTCGGAGTTTTATCAATAATTAAGTTATAATATGTCTAATTCACACATAAAAGTGCAGAAATTGAAAAAAACTTTAAATCGGGAAATAAGATTATTTCATACTTTTAGCTCATAACTTGGTCTAAAATGTCTTTTTTCAACATTTTATAACTAAATATGTTATAATATGTCCAATCCACAAATAATAGTGCAGAAATTGAGCAAAAACTTAAAATCGGAAAATAATATTATTTATAATTTTTAGCTCTTTACTTGTCTGTTTGCAGCATTTCATGACTAAATAAGTTATAACAAGTCCAATTCACACATTAAAGTGCAGAAATTGAGCAAAAACTTAAAATCGGAAAAAAAGATTATTTCTAATATTTAGCTCTTAACTTGGTCTAAAATGTCTATTTTCAGAATTTATGACTAAATAAGTTATTATATGTCTAATCCTCACATAAAAGTGCAGAAATTGAACAAAAACTTGAAATCGGTAAATAAGATTATTTCTAATTTTTAGCTCATAAATCGGTCTAAAATGTCTATTTTCAGAGTTTTATCACTAAAAAAGTTA
Organism: Crioceris asparagi; assembly: GCA_958507055.1. Taxonomy (NCBI): domain Eukaryota; kingdom Metazoa; phylum Arthropoda; class Insecta; order Coleoptera; family Chrysomelidae; genus Crioceris; species Crioceris asparagi. Next base: position 37,796 of record CAUEHI010000187.1, on the reverse strand, counting down.
TAATATGTCCAATTCACACATAAAAGTGCAGAAATTGAAAAAAAAAACTTTAAATCGGAAAATAAGATTATTTCTAATATTTAGCTATTAACTTGGTCTAAAATGTCTATTTTCAGAATTTTTTACTAAATAAGTTATAATATGTCCAATTCACACATAAAAGTGCAGAAATTGAACAAAAACTTGAAATCGGAAAATAAGATTATTTCTAATTTTTAGCTCATAACTCGGTCTAAAATGTCTATTTTCAGAGTTTTATCACTAAAAAAGTTATAATATGTCCCATTCACACATAAAAGTGCAGAAATTGAAAAAAAAAACTTTAAATCGGAAAATAAGATTATTTCATACTTTTAGCTCATAACTTGGTCTAAAATATCTGTTTTCAACATTTTATGACTAAATAAGTTATAATATGTCCAATCCACACATAAAAGTGCAGAAATTGAACAAAAACTTCAAATCGGAAAATAAGATTATTTCTAATTTTTAGCTCATAACTCGGTCTAAAATGTCTATTTTCAGAGTTTTATCACTAATTAAGTTATAATATGTCCAACTCACACATAAAAGTGCAGAAATTGAAAAAAAACTTTAAATCGGGAAATAAGATTATTTCATACTTTTAGCTCATAACTTGGTCTAAAATGTTTGTTTTCAATATTTTATAACTAAATATGTTATAATATGTCCAATCCACACATAAAAGTGCAGAAAGTGAGCAAAAACTTAAAATCGGAAAATAAGATTATTTAATTTTTAGCTCTTTACTTGGTCTAAAATGTCTGTTTTCAGCATTTCATGAATAAATAAGTTATAACAAGTCCAATTCACACATTAAAGTGCAGAAATTGAGCAAAAACTTAAAATCGGAAAAAAAGATTATTTCTAATATTTAGCTCTTAACTTGGTCTAAAATGTCTATTTTCAGAATTTTATGACTAAATAAGTTATTATATGTCTAATCCTCACATAAAGGTGCAGAAATTGAACAAAAACTTGAAATCGGAAAATAAGATTATTTCTAATTTTTAGCTCATAACTCGGTCTAAAATGTCTATTTTCAGAGTTTTATCACTAAAAAAGTTATAATATGTCCCATTCACACATAAAAGTGCAGAAATTGAAAAAAAAAAACTTTAAATCGGAAAATAAGATTATTTCATACTTTTAGCTCATAACTTGGTCTAAAATATCTGTTTTCAACATTTTATGACTAAATAAGTTATAATATGTCCAATCCACACATAAAAGTGCAGAAATTGAACAAAAACTTAAAATCGGAAAGTAAGATTATTTATAATTTTTAGCTCTTTACTTGGTCTAAAATGTCTGTTTTCAGCATTTCATGACTAAATAAGTTATAATAAGTCCAATTCACACATAAAAGTGCTGAAATTGAGCAAAAACTTAAAATCGGAAAATAAGAATATTTCTAATATTTAGCTCTTAACTTGGTCTAAAATGTCTATTTTCAGAATTTTATGACTAAATAAGTTATATGTCCAATTCACACATAAGAGAGCAGAAATTGAACAAAAACTTAAAATCGGAAAATAAAATTATCTCGTATTTTTAGTTCATAACTTGGTCTAATATGTCTGTTTTCAACATTTTATGACTAAATAATATATAATATGTCCTAACCACACATAAAAGTGCAGAAATTGAGCAAAAACTTAAAATCGGAAAATAAGATTATTTCTAAAATTTAGCTCTTAACTTGGTCTAAAATGTCTATTTTCAGAATTTTATGCCTAAATAAGATATAATATGTCCAAATCACACATAAAAGTGCAGAAATTGAACAAAAACTTAAAATCGGAAAATAAGATTATTTCATATTTTTAGCTCATAAACTTGGTTTAAAATGTCTGTTTTCGACATTTTATGACTAAATAAGTTATAATATGTCTGATCCTCACATAAATGTGCAGAAATTGAACAAAAACTTGAAATCGGAAAATAAGATTATTTCATATTTTTAGCTCATAACTTGGTCTAAAATGTCTGTTTTCGACATTTTATGACTAAATAAGTTATAATATGTCTGATCCTCACATAAAAGTGCAGAAATTGAACAAAAAGTTGAAATCGGAAAATAAGATTATTTCTAACTTTTAGCTCATAACTTGGTCTAATATGTCTGTTTTCAACATTTTATGACTAAATAATATATCAAATGTCCAAACCACACATAAAAGTGCAGAAATTGAGCAAAAACTTAATATCGGAAAATAAGATTATTTCTAATTTTTAGCTCATAACTCGGTCTAAAATGTCTATTTTCAGAGTATTATCACTAATTAAGTTATAATATGTCCAATTCACACATAAAAGTGCAGAAATTGAACAAAAACTTGAAATCGGAAAATAAGATTATTTCATATTTTTAGCTAATAACTTGGTCTAAAATGTCTGTTTTCGGCATTTTATGACTAAATTAGTTATAATATGTCTAATCCTCACATAAAAGTGCAGAAATTGAACAAAAACTTCAAATCGGAAAATAAGATTATTTCTAATTTTTAGCTCATAACTCGGTCTAAAATGTCTATTTTCAGAGTTTTATCACTAATTAAGTTATAATATGTCCAATTCACACATAAAAGTGCAGAAATTGAAAAAAAACTTTAAATCGGGAAATAAGATTATTTCATACTCTTAGCTCATAACTTGGTCTAAAATGTCTTTTTTCAACATTTTATAACTAAATATGTTATAATATGTCCAATCCACAAATAATAGTGCAGAAATTGAGCAAAAACTTAAAATCGGAAAATAATATTATTTATAATTTTTAGCTCTTTACTTGGTCAAAAATGTCTGTTTTCAGCATTTCATGACTAAATAAGTTATAACAAGTCCAATTCACACATTAAAGTGCAGAAATTGAACAAAAACTTAAAATCGGAAAATAAGATTATTTCTAATATTTAGCTCTTAACTTGGTCTAAAATGTCTATTTTCAGAATTTTATGACTAAATAAGTTATTATATGTCTAATCCTCACATAAAAGTGCAGAAATTGAACAAAAACTTGAAATCGGAAAATAAGATTATTTCTAATTTTTAGCTCATAACTCGGTCTAAAATGTCTATTTTCAGAGTTTTATCACTAAAAAAGTTATAATATGTCGAATTCACACATGAAAGTGCAGAAATTGAAAAAAAAAATTTAAATCCGAAAATAAGATTATTTCTAATATTTAGCTATTAACTTGGTCTAAAATGTCTATTTTCAGAATTTTTTACTAAATAAGTTATAATATGTCCAATTCACACATAAAAGTGCAGAAATTGAACAAAAACTTAAAATCGGAAAATAAGATTATTTCATATTTTTAGCTCGTAACTTGGTCTAAAATGTCTGTTTTCGACATTTTATGACTAAATTAGTTATAATATGTCTAATCCTCACATAAAAGTGCAGAAATTGAACAAAAACTTCAAATCGGAAAATAAGATTATTTCTAATTTTTAGCTCATAACTCGGTCTAAAATGTCTATTTTCAGAGTTTTATCACTAATTAAGTTATAATATGTCCAACTCACACATAAAAGTGCAGAAATTGAAAAAAAACTTTAAATCGGGAAATAAGATTATTTCATACTTTTAGCTCATAACTTGGTCTAAAATGTTTGTTTTCAATATTTTATAACTAAATATGTTATAATATGTCCAATCCACACATAAAAGTGCAGAAATTGAGCAAAAACTTAAAATCGGGAAATAAGATTATTTATAATTTTTAGCTCTTTACTTGGTCTAAAATGTCTGTTTTCAGCATTTCATGACTAAATAAGTTATAACAAGTCCAATTCACACATTAAAGTGCAGAAATTGAGCAAAAACTTAAAATCGGAAAAAAAGATTATTTCTAATATTTAGCTCTTAACTTGGTCTAAAATGTCTATTTTCAGAATTTTATGACTAAATAAGTTATTATATGTCTAATCCTCACATAAAAGTGCAGAAATTGAACAAAAACTTGAAATCGGAAAATAAGATTATTTCTAATTTTTAGCTCATAACTCGGTCTAAAATGTCTATTTTCAGAGTTTTATCACTAAAAAAGTTATAATATGTCCAATTCACACATAAAAGTGCAGAAATTGAAAAAAAAACTTAAAATCGGGAAATAAGATTATTTCTAATATTTAGCTCTTAACTTGGTCTAAAATGTCTATTTTCAGAATTTTATGACTAAATAAGTTATATGTCCAATTCACACATAAAAGAGCAGAAATTGAACAAAAACTTAAAATCGGAAAATAAAATTATCTCGTATTTTTAGTTCATAACTTGGTCTAATATGTCTGTTTTCAACATTTTATGACTAAATAATATATATGTCCTAACCACACATAAAAGTGCAGAAATTGAGCAAAAACTTAAAATCGGAAAATAAGATTATTTCTAATATTTAGCTCTTAACTTGGTCTAAAATGTCTATTTTCAGAATTTTATGCCTAAATAAGATATAATATGTCCAAATCACACATAAAAGTGCAGAAATTGAACAAAAACTTAAAATCAGAAAATAAGATTATTTCATATTTTTAGCTCATAAACTTGGTCTAAAATGTCTGTTTTCGACATTTTATGACTAAATAAGTTATAATATGTCTGATCCTCACATAAATGTGCAGAAATTGAACAAAAACTTGAAATCGGAAAATAAGATTATTTCATATTTTTAGCTCATAACTTGGTCTAAAATGTCTGTTTTCGACATTTTATGACTAAATAAGTTATAATATGTCTGATCCTCACATAAAAGTGCAGAAATTTAACAAAAACTTGAAATCGGAAAATAAGATTATTTCTAACTTTTAGCTCATAACTTGGTCTAATATGTCTGTTTTCAACATTTTATGACTAAATAATACATAATATATCCAAACCACACATAAAAGTGCAGAAATTGAGCAAAAACTTAATATCGGAAAATAAGATTATTTCTAATATTTTAACTTGGTCTAAAATGTCTATTTTCAGAATTTTATGACTAAATAAGTTGTAATATGTCCAATTCACACATAAAAGTGCAGAAATTGAACAAAAACTTAAAATCGGAAAATAAGATTATTTCATACTTTTAGCTCATAATTTGGTCTAAAATGTCTGTTTTCAACATTTTATGACTAAATAAGTTATAATATTTCTAATCCACACATAAAATTGCAGAAATTGAACAAAAACTTAAAATCGGAAAATAAGAATATTTCATATTTTTAGCTCATAAACTTGGTCTAATATGTCTGTTTTCAACATTTAATGACTAAATAATAAATAAAATGTCCAATTCACACATAAAAGTGCAGAAATTGAACAAAAACTTCAAATCGGAAAATAAGATTATTTCTAATTTTTAGCTCATAACTCGGTCTAAAATGTCTATTTTCAGAGTATTATCACTAATTAAGTTATAATATGTCCAATTCACACATAAAAGTCCAGAAATTGAACAAAAACTTGAAATCGGAAAATAAGATTATTTCATATTTCTAGCTAATAACTTGGTCTAAAATGTCTGTTTTCGACATTTTATAACTAAATAAGTTATAATATGTCCAATCCACAAATAATAGTGCAGAAATTGAGCAAAAACTTAAAATCGGAAAATAATATTATTTATAATTTTTAGCTCTTTACTTGGTCTAAAATGTCTGTTTTCAGCATTTCATGACTAAATAAGTTATAACAAGTCCAATTCACACATTAAAGTGCAGAAATTGAGCAAAAACTTAAAATCGGAAAAAAAGATTATTTCTAATATTTAGCTCTTAACTTGGTCTAAAATGTCTATTTTCAGAATTTTATGACTAAATAAGTTATTATATGTCTAATCCTCACATAAAAGTGCAGAAATTGAACAAAAACTTGAAATCGGAAAATAAGATTATTTCTAATTTTTAGCTCATAACTCGGTCTAAAATGTCTATTTTCAGAGTTTTATCACTAAAAAAGTTATAATATGTCCAATTCACACATAAAAGTGCAGAAATTGAACAAAAACTTAAAATCGGAAAATAAGATTATTTCATATTTTTAGCTCATAACTTGGTCTAAAATGTCTGTTTTCGACATTTTATGACAAAATTAATTATAATATGTCTAATCCTCACATAAAAGTGCAGAAATTGAACAAAAACTTCAAATCGGAAAATAAGATTATTTCTAATTTTTAGCTCATAACTCGGTCTAAAATGTCTATTTTCAGAGTTTTATCACTAATTAAGTTATAATATGTCCAACTCACACATAAAAGTGCAGAAATTGAAAAAAAACTTAAATCGGGAAATAAGATTATTTATAATTTTTAGCTCTTTACTTGGTCTAAAATGTCTGTTTTCAGCATTTCATGACTAAATAAGTTATAACAAGTCCAATTCACACATTAAAGTGCAGAAATTGAGCAAAAACTTAAAATCGGAAAAAAAGATTATTTCTAATATTTAGCTCTTAACTTGGTCTAAAATGTCTATTTTCAGAATTTTATGACTAAATAAGTTATTATATGTCTAATCCTCACATAAAAGTGCAGAAATTGAACAAAAACTTTAAATCGGAAAATAAGATTATTTCTAATTTTTAGCTCATAACTCGGTCTAAACATGTCTATTTTCAGAGTTTTATCACTAAAAAAGTTATAATATGTCCAATTCACACATAAAAGTGCAGAAATTGAAAAAAAAACTTTAAATCGGAAAATAAGATTATTTCATTCTTTTAGCTCATAACTTGGTGTAAAATATCTGTTTTCAACATTTTATGACTAAATAAGTTATAATATGTCCAATCCACACATAAAAGTGCAGAAATTGAACAAAAACTTAAAAATCGGAAAGTAAGATTATTTATAATTTTTAGCTCTTTACTTGGTCTAAAATGTCTGTTTTCAGCATTTCATGACTAAATAAGTTATAATAAGTCCAATTCACACATAAAAGTGCAGAAATTAAGCAAAAACTTAAAATCGGAAAATAAGATTAATTCTAATATTTAGCTCTTAACTTGGTCTAAAATGTCTATTTTCAGAATTTTATGACTAATTAAGATATAATATGTCCAAATCACACATAAAAGTGCAGAAATTGAACAAAAACTTAAAATCGGAAAATAAAATTATCTCGTATTTTTAGTTCATAACTTGGTCTAATATGTCTGTTTTCAACATTTTATGACTAAATAATATATAATATGTCCTAACCACACATAAAAGAGCAGAATTTGAGCAAAAACTTAAAATCGGAAAATAAGATTATTTCTAATATTTAGCTCTTAACTTGGTATAAAATGTCTATTTTCAGAATTTTATGCCTAAATAAGATATAATATGTCCAAATCACACATAAAAGTGCAGAAATTGAACAAAAACTTAAAATCGGAAATTAAGATTATTTCATATTTTTAGCTCATAAACTTGGTCTAAAATGTCTGTTTTCGACATTTTATGACTAAATAAGTTATAATATGTCTGATCCTCACATAAATGTGCAGAAATTGAACAAAAACTTGAAATCGGAAAATAAGATTATTTCATATTTTTAGCTCATAACTTGGTCTAAAATGTCTGTTTTCGACATTTTATGACTAAATAAGTTATAATATGTCTGATCCTCACATAAAAGTGCAGAAATTGAACAAAAACTTGAAATCGGAAAATAAGATTATTTCTAACTTTTAGCTCATAACTTGGTCTAATATGTCTGTTTTCAACATTTTATGACTAAATAATATATAATATGTCCAAACCACACATAAAAGTGCAGAAATTGAGCAAAAACTTAATATCGGAAAATAAAATTATTTCTAATATTTTAACTTGGTCTAAAATGTCTATTTTCAGAATTTTATGACTAAATAAGTTGTAATATGTCCAATTCACACATAAAAGTGCAGGAATTGAACAAAAACTTAAAATCGGAAATTAAGATTATTTCATACTTTTAGCTCATAATTTGGTCTAAAATGTCTGTTTTCAACATTTTATGACTAAATAAGTTATAATAGGTCTAATCCACACATAAAAGTGCAGAAATTGAACAAAAACTTAAAATCGGAAAATAAGATTATTTCATATTTTTAGCTCATAAACTTGGTCTAATATGTCTGTTTTCAACATTTTATGACTAAATAATAAATAAAATGTCCAATTCACACATAAAACTGCAGAAATTGAACAAAAACTTCAAATCGGAAAATAAGATTATTTCTAATTTTTAGCTCATAACTCGGTCTAAAATGTCTATCTTCAGAGTATTATCACTAATTAATTTATTATATGTCTAATCCTCACATAAAAGTGCAGAAATTGAACAAAAACTTGAAATCGGAAAATAAGATTATTTCTAATTTTTAGCTCATAACTCGGTCTAAAATGTCTATTTTCAGGGTTTTATCACTAAAAAAGTTATAATATGTCCAATTCACACATAAAAGTGCAGAAATTGAAAAAAAAACTTTAAATCGGAAAATAAGATTATTTCTAATATTTAGCTATTAACTTGGTCTAAAATGTCTATTTTCAGAATTTTTGACTAAATAAGTTATAACATGTCCAATTCACACATAAAAGTGCAGAAATTGAACAAAAACTTAAAATCGGAAAATAAGATTATTACTAATTTTTAGCTCATAACTCGGTCTAAAATGTCTGTTTTCGACATTTTATGACTAAATTAGTTATAATATGTCTAATCCTCACATAAAAGTGCAGAAATTGAAAAAAAACTTCAAATCGGAAAATAAGATTATTTCTAATTTTTAGCTCATAGCTCGGTCTAAAATGTCTATTTTCAGAGTTTTATCACTAATTAAGTTATAATATGTCAAACTCACACATAAAAGTGCAGAAATTGAAAAAAAACTTTAAATCGGGAAATAAGATTATTTCATACTTTTAGCTCATAACTTGGTCTACAATGTCTGTTTTCAATATTTTATAACTAAATATGTTATAATATGTCCAATCCACACATAAAATTGCAGAAATTGAGCAAAAACTTAAAATCGGAAAATAAGATTATTTATAATTTTTAGCTCTTTACTTGGTCTAAAATGTCTGTTTTCAGCATTTCATGACTAAATAAGTTATAACAAGTCCAATTCACACATTAAAGTGCAGAAATTGAGCAAAAACTTAAAATCGGAAAAAAAGATTATTTCATATTTTTAGCTCATAACTTGGTCTAAAATGTCTATTTTCAGAGTTTTATCACTAAAAAAGTTATAATATGTCCAATTCACACATAAAAGTGCAGAAATTGAAAAAAAACTTTAAATCGGAAAATAAGATTATTTCTAATATTTAGCTATTAACTTGGTCTAAAATGTCTATTTTCAGAATTTTTTACTAAATAAGTTATAATATGTCCAATTCATACATAAAAGTGCAGAAATTGAACAGAAACTTAAAATCGGAAAATAAGATTATTTCATATTTTTAGCTCATAACTTGGTCTAAAATGTCTGTTTTCGACATTTTATGACTAAATTAATTATAATATGTCTAATCCTCACATAAAAGTGCAGAAATTGAACAAAAACTTCAAATCGGAAAATAAGATTATTTCTAATTTTTAGCTCATAACTCGGTCTAAAATGTCTATTTTCAGAGTTTTATCACTAATTAAGTTATAATATGTCCAACTCACACATAAAAGTGCAGAAATTGAAAAAAAACTTTAAATCGGGAAATAAGATTATTTCATACTTTTAGGTCATAACTTGGTCTAAAATGTTTGTTTTCAATATTTTATAACTAAATATGTTATAATATGTCCAATCCACACATAAAAGTGCAGAAATTGAGCAAAAACTTAAAATCGGAAAATAAGATTATTTATAATTTTTAGCTCTTTACTTGGTCAAAAATGTCTGTTTTCAGCATTTCATGACTAAATAAGTTATAACAAGTCCAATACACATTAAAGTGCAGAAATTGAGCAAAAACTTAAAATCGGAAAAAAAGATTATTTCTAATATTTAGCTCTTAACTTGGTCTAAAATGTCTATTTTCAGAATTTTATGACTAAATAAGTTATTATATGTCTAATCCTCACATAAAAGTGCAGAAATTGAACAAAAACTTTAAATCGGAAAATAAGATTATTTCTAATTTTTAGCTCATAACTCGGTCTAAAATTTCTATTTTCAGAGTTTTATCACTAAAAAAGTTATAATATGTCCAATTCACACATAAAAGTGCAGAATTTGAAAAAAAAACTTTAAATCGGAAAATAAGATTATTTCATTCTTTTAGCTCATAACTTGGTGTAAAATATCTGTTTTCAACATTTTATGACTAAATAAGTTATAATATGTCCAATCCACACATAAAAGTGCAGAAATTGAACAAAAACTTAAAATCGGAAAGTAAGATTATTTATAATTTTTAGCTCTTTACTTGGTCTAAAATGTCTGTTTTCAGCATTTCATGACAAAATAAGTTATAATAAGTCCAATTCACACATAAAAGTGCAGAAATTAAGCAAAAACTTAAAATCGGAAAAAAGATTATTTCTAATATTTAGCTCTTAACTTGGTCTAAAATGTCTATTTTCAGAATTTTATGACTAAATAAGATATAATATGTCCAAATCACACATAAAAGTGCAGAAATTGAACAAAAACTTAAAATCGGAAAATAAAATTATCTCGTATTTCTAGTTTATAACTTGGTCTAATATGTCTGTTTTCAACATTTTATGACTAAATAATATATAATATGTCCTAACCACACATAAAAGTGCAGAAATTGAACAAAAACTTAAAATCGGAAAATAAGATTATTTCATATTTTTAGCTCATAAACTTGGTCTAAAATGTCTGTTTTCGACATTTTATGACTAAATAAGTTATAATATGTCTGATCCTCACATAAATGTGCAGAAATTGAACAAAAACTTGAAATCGGAAAATAAGATTATTTCATATTTTTAGCTCATAACTTGGTCTAAAATGTCTGTTTTCGACATTTTATGACTAAATAAGTTATAATATGTCTGATCCTCACATAAAAGTGCAGAAATTGAACAAAAACTTGAAATCGGAAAATAAGATTATTTCTAACTTTTAGCTCATAACTTGGTCTAATATGTCTGTTTTCAACATTTTATGACTAAATAATATATAATATGTCCAAACCACACATAAAAGTGCAGAAATTGAGCAAAAACTTAATATCGGAAAATAAGATTATTTCTAATATTTTAACTTGGTCTAAAATGTCTATTTTCAGAATTTTATGACTAAATAAGTTGTAATATGTCCAATTCACACATAAAAGTGCAGGAATTGAACAAAAACTTAAAATCGGAAAATAAGATTATTTCATACTTTTAGCTCATAATTTGGTCTAAAATGTCTGTTTTCAACATTTTATGACTAAATAAGTTATAATATGTCTAATCCACACATAAAAGTGCAGAAATTGAAAAAAAAACTTTAAATCGGAAAATAAGATTATTTCATTCTTTTAGCTCATAACTTGGTGTAAAATATCTGTTTTCAACATTTTATGACTAAATAAGTTATAATATGTCCAATCCACACATAAAAGTGCAGAAATTGAACAAAAACTTAAAATCGGAAAGTAAGATTATTTATAATTTTTAGCTCTTTACTTGGTCTAAAATGTCTGTTTTCAGCATTTCATGACTAAATAAGTTATAATAAGTCCAATTCACACATAAAAGTGCAGAAATTAAGCAAAAACTTAAAATCGGAAAATAAGATTATTTCTAATATTTAGCTCTTAACTTGGTCTAAAATGTCTATTTTCAGAATTTTATGACTAAATAAGATATAATATGTCCAAATCACACATAAAAGTGCAGAAATTGAACAAAAACTTAAAATCGGAAAATAAAATTATCTCGTATTTCTAGTTTATAACTTGGTCAAATATGTCTGTTTTCAACATTTTATGACTAAATAATATATAATATGTCCTAACCACACATAAAAGTGCAGAAATTGAACAAAAACTTAAAATCGGAAAATAAGATTATTTCATATTTTTAGCTCATAAACTTGGTCTAAAATGTCTGTTTTCGACATTTTATGACTAAATAAGTTATAATATGTCTGATCCTCACATAAATGTGCAGAAATTGAACAAAAACTTGAAATCGGAAAATAAGATTATTTCATATTTTTAGCTCATAACTTGGTCTAAAATGTCTGTTTTCGACATTTTATGACTAAATAAGTTATAATATGTCTGATCCTCACATAAAAGTGCAGAAATTGAACAAAAACTTGAAATCGGAAAATAAGATTATTTCTAACTTTTAGCTCATAACTTGGTCTAATATGTCTGTTTTCAACATTTTATGACTAAATAATATATAATATGTCCAAACCACACATAAAAGTGCAGAAATTGAGCAAAAACTTAATATCGGAAAATAAGATTATTTCTAATATTTTAACTTGGTCTAAAATGTCTATTTTCAGAATCTTATGACTAAATAAGTTGTAATATGTCCAATTCACACATAAAAGTGCAGGAATTGAACAAAAACTTAAAATCGGAAAATAAGATTATTTCATACTTTTAGCTCATAATTTGGTCTAAAATGTCTGTTTTCAACATTTTATGACTAAATAAGTTATAATATGTCTAATCCACACATAAAAGTGCAGAAATTGAACAAAAACTTAAAATCGGAAAATAAGATTATTTCATATTTTTAGCTCATAAACTTGGTCTAATATGTCTGTTTTCAACATTTTATGACTAAATAATAAATAAAATGTCCAATTCACACATAAAAGTGCAGAAATTGAACAAAAACTTCAAATCGGAAAATAAGATTATTTCTAATTTTTAGCTCATAACTCGGTCTAAAATGTCTATCTTCAGAGTATTATCACTAATTAAGTTATTATATGTCTAATCCTCACATAAAAGTGCAGAAATTGAACAAAAACTTGAAATCGGAAAATAAGATTATTTCTAATTTTTAGCTCATAACTCGGTCTAAAATGTCTATTTTCAGGGTTTTATCACTAAAAAAGTTATAATATGTCCAATTCACACATAAAAGTGCAGAAATTGAAAAAAAAACTTTAAATCGGAAAATAGGATTATTTCTAATATTTAGCTATTAACTTGGTCTAAAATGTCTATTTTCAGAATTTTTGACTAAATAAGTTATAACATGTCCAATTCACACATAAAAGTGCAGAAATTGAACAAAAACTTAAAATCGGAAAATAAGATTATTACTAATTTTTAGCTCATAACTCGGTCTAAAATGTCCGTTTTCGACATTTTATGACTAAATTAGTTATAATATGTCTAATCCTCACATAAAAGTGCAGAAATTGAACAAAACCTTCAAATCGGAAAATAAGATTATTTCTAATTTTTAACTCATAACTCGGTCTAAAATGTCTATTTTCAGAGTTTTATCACTAATTAAGTTATAATATGTCAAACTCACACATAAAAGTGCAGAAATTGAAAAAAAACTTTAAATCGGGAAATAAGATTATTTCATACTTTTAGCTCATAACTTGGTCTACAATGTCTGTTTTCAATATTTTATAACTAAATATGTTATAATATGTCCAATCCACACATAAAAGTGCAGAAATTGAGCAAAAACTTAAAATCGGAAAATAAGATTATTTATAATTTTTAGCTCTTTACTTGGTCTAAAATGTCTGTTTTCAGCATTTCATGACTAAATAAGTTATAACAAGTCCAATTCACACATTAGAGTGCAGAAATTGAGCAAAAACTTAAAATCGGAAAAAAAGATTATTTCTAATATTTAGCTCTTAACTTGGTCTAAAATGTCTATTTTCAGAATTTTATGACTAAATAAGTTATTATATGTCTAATCCTCACTGAAAAGTGCAGAAATTGAACAAAAACTTGAAATCGGAAAATAAGATTATTTCTAATTGTTAGCTCATAACTCGGTCTAAGATGTCTATTTTCAGAGTTTTATCACTAAAAAAGTTATAATATGTCCAATTCACACATAAAAGAGCAGAAATTGAACAAAAACTTAAAATCGGAAAATAAAATTATCTCGTATTTTTAGTTCATAACTTGGTCTAATATGTTTGTTTTCAACATTTTATGACTAAATAATATATAATATGTCCTAACCACACATAAATGTGCAGAAATTGAGCAAAAACTTAAAATCGGAAAATAAGATTATTTCTAATATTTAGCTCTTAACTTGGTCTAAAATGTCCATTTTCAGAATTTTATGACTAAATAAGTTGTAATATGTCCAATTCACACATAAAAGTGCAGAAATTGAACAAAAACTTAAAATCGGAAAATAAGATTATTTCATACTTTTAGCTCATAATTTGGTCTAAAATGTCTGTTTTCAACATTTTATGACTAAATAAGTTATAATATGTCTAATCCACACATATAAGTGCAGACATTGAACAAAAACTTAAAATCGGAAAATAAGATTATTTCATATTTTTAGCTCATAAACTTGGTCTAATATGTCTGTTTTCAACATTTTATGACTAAATAATAAATAAAATGTCCAATTCACACATAAAAGTGCAGAAATTGAACAAAAACTTAAAATCGGAAAATAATATTATTTATAATTTTTAGCTCTTCACTTGGTCTAAAATGTCTGTTTTCAGCATTTCATGACTAAATAAGTTATAATAAGTCCAATTCACACATAAAAGTGCAGAAATTGAGCAATAACTTAAAATCGGAAAATAATATTATTTATAATTTTTAGCTCTTCACTTGGTCTAAAATGTCTGTTTTCAGCATTTCATGACTAAATAAGTTATAATAAGTCCAATCCACACATAAAAGTGCAGAAATTGAGCAATAACGTAAAATCGGAAAATAATATTATTTCTAATATTTAGCTCTTAACTTGGTCTAAAATGTCTATTTTCAGAATTTTATCACTAAATAAGTTATAATATGTCCAATCCACACATTAAAGTGCAGAAATTGAACAAAAACTTAAAATCGGAAAATAATATTATTTATAATTTTTAGCTCTTCACTTGGTCTAAAATGTCTGTTTTCAGCATTTCATGACTAAATAAGTTATAATAAGTCCAATTCACACATAAAAGTGCAGAAATTGAGCAATAACTTAAAATCGGAAAATAATATTATTTCTAATATTTAGCTCTTAACTTGGTCTAAAATGTGTATTTTCAGAATTTTATGACTAAATAAGTTATAATATGTCAAATCCACACATAAAAGTGCAGAAATTAAACAAAAACTTAAAATCGGTAAATAAGATTATTTCGTATTTTTAGCTCATAACTTGGTCTAATATGTTTGTTTTCAACATTTTATGACTAAATAATATATAATATGTCCAAACCACATATAAAAGTGCAGAAATTGAGCAAAAACTTAAAATCGGAAAATAATATTATTTCTAATATTTAGCTCTTAACTTGGTCTAAAATGTGTATTTTCAGAATTTTATGACTAAATAAGTTATAATATGTCAAATCCACACATAAAAGTGCAGAAATTGAACAAAAACTTAAAATCGGTAAATAAGATTATTTCATATTTTTAGCTCATAACTTGGTCTAATATGTTTGTTTTCAACATTTTATGACTAAATAATATATAATATGTCCAAACCACATATAAAAGTGCAGAAATTGAGCAAAAACTTAAAATCGGAAAATAAAATTATATCTAATATTTAACTCTTAACTTGGTCTAAAATGTCTGTTTTCAACATTTTATGACGAAATAAGTTATAATATGTCCAAGACACATATAAAAGTGCAGAAATTGAACAAAAACTTAAAATCGGAGAATAAGATTATTTATTGATTGACTTTTTTGAATCAGTGTACAAAATTTCATTGTCATCGAACAATTTCTTCTAATTATTTGGGAATTTTAAATATGATTGTGTCTGGTATGAGCATTTAGTGTAGCGCAGGCATAAATGCCGATTAACATTCTAATATCTCAAAAACGGCTCGAGATATTCAAAATCGGAGAAAACACATCTGATAACTAATAAGTTATAATATGTCTAATCCACACATAATAGTGCAGAAATTGAACAAAAACTTAAAATCGGAAAATAAGATTATTTCATATTTTTAGCTCATAACTTGGTCTAAAATGTCTGTTTTCGACATTTCATGACTAAATAAGTTATAATATGTCCAATCCACACATAAAAGTGCAGAAAATGAACAAAAACTTAAAATCGGAAAATAAGATTATTTCATATTTTTAGTTCATAACTTGGTCTAATATGTCTGTTTTCAGCATTTCATGACTAAATAAATTATAATAAGTCCAATTCACACATAAAAGTGCAGAAGTTGAGCAAAAACTTAAGATCGGAAAATAAGATTTTTTCTAATGTTTAGAATTTTATGACTAAATAAGTTATAATATGTCCAATTCACACATAAAAGTGCAGAAATTGAACAAAAACTTAAAATCGGAAAATAAGATTATTTCATATTTTTAGTTCATAACTTGGTCTAATATGTCTGTTTTCAACATTTTATGACTAAATAATATATAATGTGTCCTAAACACACATAAAAGTGCAGAAATTGAACAAAAACTTAAAATCGGAGAATAAGATTATTTATAAATTTTAGCTCTTTACTTGGTCTAAAATATCTGTTTTCACCATTTCATGACTAAAAAAGTTATAATAAGTCCAATTCACACATAAAAGTGCAGAAATTGAGCAAAAACTTAAAATCGGAAAATAAGATTATTTCTAATATTTAGCTCTTAACTTGGTCTAAGATGTCTATTTTCAGAATTCTATGACTAAATAAGTTATAATATGTCCAATTCACACATCAAAGTGCAGAAATTGAACAAAAGTTAAAATCGGAAAATAAGATTATTTCATATTTTTTTTAGCTCATAACTCGGTCTAAAATGTCTATTTTCAGAGTTTTATCACTAAATAAGTTATAATATGTCCAATTCACACATAAAAGTGCAGAAATTGAAAAAAACTTTAAATCGGAAAATAAGATTATTTCATACTTTTTGCTCATAACTTGGTCTAAAATGTCTGTTTTCAACATTTTATGACTAAATAAGTTATAATATGTCCAATCCACACATAAAAGTGCAGAAATTGAACAAAAACTTAAAATCGGAAAATAAGATTATTTATAATTTTTAGCTCTTTACTTGGTCTAAAATGTCTGTTTTCAGCATTTCATGAATAAATAAGTTATAATAGGTCCAATTCACTCATAAAAGTGCAGAAATTGAGCAAAAACTTAAAATCGGAAAATAAGATTATTTCTAATATCTAGCTCTTAACTTGGTCTATAATGTCTATTTTCAGAACTTTATGACTAAATAAGTTATAATATCTCCAATTCACACATAAAAGAGCAGAAATTGAACAAAAACTTAAAAACGGAAAATAAGATTATTTCATATTTTTAGCTCATAACTTGGTCTAAAATGTCTGTTTTCGACATTTTATGACTAAATAAGTTATAATATGTCTGATCCTCACATAAAAGTGCAGAAATTGAACAAAAACTTGAAATCGGAAAATGAGATTATCTCTAACTTTTAGCTCATAACTTGGTCTAATATGTCTGTTTTCAACATTTTATGACTAAATAATATATAATATGTCCAAACCACACATAAAAGTGCAGAAATTGAGCAAAAACTTAATATCGGAAAATAAGATTATTTCTAATATTTTAACTTGGTCTAAAATGTCTATTTTCAGAATTTTATGACTAAATAAGTTGTAATATGTCCAATTCACACATAAAAGTGCAGAAATTGAACAAAAACTTAAAATCGGAAAATAAGATTATTTCATACTTTTAGCACATAATTTGGTCTAAAATGTCTGTTTTCAACATTTTATGACTAAATAAGTTATAATATGTCTAATCCACACATATAAGTGCAGAAATTGAACAAAAACTTAAAATCGGAAAATAAGATTATTTCATATTTTTAGCTCATAAACTTGGTTTAATATGTCTGTTTTCAACATTTTATGACTAAATAATAAATAAAATGTCCAATTCACACATAAAAGTGCAGAAATTGAACAAAAACTTAAAATCGGAAAATAATATTATTTATAATTTTTAGCTCTTCACTTGGTCTAAAATGTCTGTTTTCAGCATTTCATGACTAAATAAGTTATAATAAGTCCAATTCACACATAAAAGTGCAGAAATTGAGCAATAACTTAAAATCGGAAAATAATATTATTTATAATTTTTAGCTCTTCACTTGGTCTAAAATGTCTGTTTTCAGCATTTCATGACTAAATAAGTTATAATAAGTCCAATTCACACATAAAAGTGCAGAAATTGAGCAATAACTTAAAATCGGAAAATAATATTATTTCTAATATTTAGCTCTTAACTTGGTCTAAAATGTCTATTTTCAGAATTTTATAACTAAATAAGTTATAATATGTCCAATCCACACATTAAAGTGCAGAAATTGAACAAAAACTTAAAATCGGAAAATAATATTATTTATAATTTTTAGCTCTTCACTTGGTCTAAAATGTCTGTTTTCAGCATTTCATGACTAAATAAGTTATAATAAGTCCAATTCACACATAAAGGTGCAGAAATTGAGCAATAACTTAAAATCGGAAAATAATATTATTTCTAATATTTAGCTCTTAACTTGGTCTAAAATGTCTATTTTCAGAATTTTATGACTAAATAAGTTATAATATGTCCAAACCACACATAAAAGTGCAGTAATTGAGCAAAAACTTAAAATCGGAAAATAAGATTATATCTAATATTTAACTCTTAACTTGGTCTAAGATGTCTATTTTCAGAATTTTATGACTAAATAAGTTATAATATGTCCAATTCACACATAAAAGTGCAGAAATTGAACAAAAACTTAAAATCGGAAAATAAGATTATATCATACTTTTAGCTCATAACTTGGTCTAAAATGTCTGTTTTCAACATTTTATGACTAAATAAGTTATAATATGTCCAAGACACTCATAAAAGTGCAGAAATTGAACAAAAACTTAAAATCGGAGAATAAGATTATTTATTGATTGACATTTTTGAATCAGTGTACAAAATTTCATTGTCATCGAACAATTCCTTCTAATTATTTGGGAATTTTAAATATAATTGTGTCTGGTATGAGCATTTAGTGTAGCGCAGGCATAAATGCCGATTAACATTCTAATATCTCAAAAACGGCTCGAGATATTCAAAATCGGAGAAAACACATCTGATAACTAATAAGTTATAATATGTCTAATCCACACATACTAGTGCAGAAAATGAACAATAACTTAAAATCGGAAAATAAGATTATTTCATATTTTTAGCTCATAACTTGGTCTAAAATGTCTGTTTTCGACATTTCATGACTAAATAAGTTATAATATGTCCAATCCAAACATAAAAGTGCAGAAAATGAACAAAAACTTAAAATCGGAAAATAAGATTATTTTTAATTTTTAGCTCTTTACTTGGTCTAAAATGTCTCTTTTCAGCATTTCATGACTAAATAAATTATAATAAGTCCAATTCACACATAAAAGTGCAGAAGTTGAGCAAAAACTTAAAATCGGAAAATAAGATTATTTCATATTTTTAGTTCATAACTTGGTCTAATATGTCTGTTTTCAACATTTTATGACTAAATAATATATAATGTGTCCTAACCACACATAAAAGTGCAGAAATTGAACAAAAACATTAAATCGGAAAATAAGATTATTTCATATTTTTAGCTCATAATTGGTCCAAAATGTCTGTTTTCGACATTTTATGACTAAATAAGTTATAATATGTCTAATCCTCACATAAAAGTGCAGAAATTGAACAAAAACTTGAAATCGGAAAATAAGATTATTTCTAATTTTCAGCTCATAACTCGGTCTAAAATGTCTATTTTCAGAGTTTTATCACTAAATAAGTTATAATATGTCCAATTCATACTAAAAGCATAAGGAAATTAAGGAGGTGGATATTCATTTCGGTTTTTCTCGGTTTGTGTTGAATGAATTTTTTTGTTTTTTTTTTTTAAATGTTCTTTGAGGTAGGGAGCAGATGACCATTTGGTTTAGAATTCTTCATCCCTTACCATTTTTTAAATATAAAGGGTTGAAAAAAAAATGCAATTATTTTTTTTGAGAGAACGAAAAGAGATATCGAAAAAATTCAATAGCTAAGAGATAGCCTCAACGATGGGTTTAAACATAAAAAATCGTCGGCTGCGCGAATCCCATAGGAACCGCCACGTTCTGGAATAACTGGGAGGAGGTAAATTTTCGGTGCGAAAAACATGCTCAAACGGGACATTCAATCAATCTATGAAGCCATGAAAATATCTCAGAATTTTTTAATTAATTACAAAGCTGACAAAATCTGTCGTGTTATAAGCTAGATTTTTTCTCAAATATCCCTTTAATAAGGGCGATACGAGCGTTTAAAGTTGAGGGATGAAATTTCTGAATTTTATCACAAGTTTCAATCAAGTAAAAAGCGTTCGAATTTGAAATTTTTTATCTCGGTTATGGTAGGTCCTAGAGGGTTGATTTTTTTTTCAAAACATTATTTGGACATTTCTTAAACTTTCGTTCACGCATACTAGGGCTCTATCTCTAATATTCCGGGTAGCTCATCACTGGTCGAAAATAAGCTTGCTTCCTGCACACTCCTACAATATGACTTTTAATATCTCAAAAACGAAAAAATATATTCAAAATTGGAAAAAACGTTCTTGATCGCTCTATTTTCTTTAATAAGTGTATGAAATTTCATCGCGATCGGATAATTCCTTCTATTTTTTTTCGGAAATAAACATTTGATAATTAAGATTCTTTGTCAAATTGTCTTGCTACACTATTCAGACTTTGCCAGTTTGACTTCAAATATCTCTGAAACGGTTTGAGATATTCTAAATCAGTAAAATCACCTCTAATTGATTGACATTTTTGAATCAGTGTACAAGATTTCATTGTCATCGAACAATTTCTTCTAATTATTTGGGAATTTTAATTATGATTGTGTCTGGTATGAGCATTTAGTGTAGCGCAGGCATAAATGCCGATTAACATTTTAATATCTGAAAAACGGCTCGAGATATTCAAAATCGGAAAAAACACATCTGATAACTAATAAGTTATAATATGTCTAATGCACACATAATAGTGCAGAAATTGTACAAAAACTTAAAATCGGAAAATAAGATTATTTCATATTTTTAGCTCATAACTTGGTCTAAAATGTCTGTTTTCGACATTTCATGACTAAATAAGTTATAATATGTCCAATTCACACATAAAAGTGCAGAAGTTGAGCAAAAACTTAAAATCGGAAAATAAGATTTTTTCTAATATTTAGAATTTTATGACTAAATAAGTTATAATATGTCCCATTCACACATAAAAGTGCAGAAATTGAACAAAAACTTAAAATCGGAAAATAAGATTATTTCATATTTTTAGTTCATAACTTGGTCTAATATGTCTGTTTTCAACATTTTATGACTAAATAATATATAATGTGTCCTAACCACACATAAAAGTGCAGAAATTGAACTAAAACTTAAAATCGGAGAATAAGATTATTTATAATTTTTAGCTCTTTACTTGGTCTAAAATGTCTGTTTTCACCATTTCATGACTAAAAAAGTTATAATAAGTCCAATTCACACATAGAAATTGAGCAAAAACTTAAAATCGGAAAATAAGATTATTTCTAATATTTAGCTCTTAACTTGGTCTAAGATGTCTATTTTCAGAATTTTATGACTAAATTAGTTATAATAAGTCCAATTCACACATCAAAGTGCAGAAATTGAACAAAAACTTAAAATCGGAAAATAAGATTATTTCATATTTTTTTTAGCTCATAACTTGGTCTAAAATGTCTGTTTTCGACATTTTATGACCAAATAAGTTATAATATGTCTGATCCTCACATAAAAGTGCAGAAATTGAACAAAAATTTGAAATCGGAAAATAAGATTATTTCTAATTTTTAGCTCATAACTCGGTCTAATGTCTATTTTCAGAGTTTTATCAGTAAATAAGTTATATGTCCTAACCACACATAAAAGTGCAGAATTTGAGCAAAAACTTAAAATCGGAAAATAAGATTTTTTCTAATATTTAACTCTTAACTTGGTCTAAAATGTCTATTTTCAGAATTTTATGACTAAATATGTTATAATATGTCCAATTCACACATAAAAGTGCAGAAATTGAACAAAAACTTAAAATCGGAAAATAAGATTATATCATACTTTTAGCTCATAACTTGGTCTAAAATGTCTGTTTTCAACATTTTATGACTAAATAAGTTATAATATGTCCAAGACACTCATAAAAGAGCAGAAATTGAACAAAAACTTAAAATCGGAGAATAAGATTATTTATTGATTGACATTTTTGAATCAGTGTACAAAATTTCATTGTCATCGAACAATTCCTTCTAATTATTTGGGAATTTTAAATATAATTGTGTCTGGTATGAGCATTTAGTGTAGCGCAGGCATAAATGCCGATTAACATTCTAATATCTCAAAAACGGCTCGAGATATTCAAAATCGGAGAAAACACATCTGATAACTAATAAGTTATAATATGTCTAATCCACACATAATAGTGCAGAAAATGAACAAAAACTTAAAATCGGAAAATAAGATTATTTCATATTTTTAGCTCATAACTTGGTCTAAAATGTCTGTTTTCGACATTTCATGACTAAATAAGTTATAATATGTCCAATCCAAACATAAAAGTGCAGAAAATGAACAAAAACTTAAAATCGGAAAATAAGATTATTTTTAATTTTTAGCTCTTTACTTGGTCTAAAATGTCTCTTTTCAGCATTTCATGACTAAATAAATTATAATAAGTCCAATTCACACATAAAAGTGCAGAAGTTGAGCAAAAACTTAAAATCGGAAAATAAGATTATTTCATATTTTTAGTTCATAACTTGGTCTAATATGTCTGTTTTCAACATTTTATGACTAAATAATATATAATGTGTCCTAACCACACATAAAAGTGCAGAAATTGAACAAAAACATTAAATCGGAAAATAAGATTATTTCATATTTTTAGCTCATAATTGGTCCAAAATGTCTGTTTTCGACATTTTATGACTAAATAAGTTATAATATGTCTAATCCTCACATAAAAGTGCAGAAATTGAACAAAAACTTGAAATCGGAAAATAAGATTATTTCTAATTTTCAGCTCATAACTCGGTCTAAAATGTCTATTTTCAGAGTTTTATCACTAAATAAGTTATAATATGTCCAATTCATACTAAAAGCATAAGGAAATTAAGGAGGTGGATATTCATTTCGGTTTTTCTCGGTTTGTGTTGAATGAATTTTTTTGATTTTTTTTTTAAATGTTCTTTGAGGTAGGGAGCAGATGACCATTTGGTTTAGAATTCTTCATCCCTTACCATTTTTTAAATATAAAGGGTTGAAAAAAAATGCAATTATTTTTTTTGAGAGAACGAAAAGAGATATCGAAAAAATTCAATAGCTAAGAGATAGCCTCAACGATGGGATTAAACATAAAAAATCGTCGGCTGCGCGAATCCCATAGGAACCGCCACGTTCTGGAATAACTGGGAGGAGGTAAATTTTCGGTGCGAAAAACATGCTCAAACGGGACATTCAATCAATCTATGAAGCCATGAAAATATCTCAGAATTTTTTAATTAATTACAAAGCTGACAAAATCTGTCGTGTTATAAGCTAGATTTTTTCTCAAATATCCCTTTAATAAGGGCGATACGAGCGTTTAAAGTTGAGGGATGAAATTTCTGAATTTTATCACAAGTTTCAATCAAGTAAAAAGCGTTCGAATTTGAAATTTTATATCTCGGTTATGGTAGGTCCTAGAGGGTTGATTTTTTTTTCAAAACATTATTTGGACATTTCTTAAACTTTCGTTCACGCATACTAGGGCTCTATCTCTAATATTCCGGGTAGCTCATCACTGGTCGAAAATAAGCTTGCTTCCTGCACACTCCTACAATATGACTTTTAATATCTCAAAAACGAAAAAATATATTCAAAATTGGAAAAAACGTTCTTGATCGCTCTATTTTCTTTAATAAGTGTATGAAATTTCATCGCGATCGGATAATTCCTTCTATTTTTTTTCGGAAATAAACATTTGATAATTAAGATTCTTTGTCAAATTGTCTTGCTACACTATTCAGACTTTGCCAGTTTGACTTCAAATATCTCTGAAACGGTTTGAGATATTCTAAATTAGTAAAATCACCTCTAATTGATTGACATTTTTGAATCAGTGTACAAGATTTCATTGTCATCGAACAATTTCTTCTAATTATTTGGGAATTTTAATTATGATTGTGTCTGGTATGAGCATTTAGTGTAGCGCAGGCATAAATGCCGATTAACATTTTAATATCTGAAAAACGGCTCGAGATATTCAAAATCGGAAAAAACACATCTGATAACTAATAAGTTATAATATGTCTAATGCACACATAATAGTGCAGAAATTGTACAAAAACTTAAAATCGGAAAATAAGATTATTTCATATTTTTAGCTCATAACTTGGTCTAAAATGTCTGTTTTCGACATTTCATGACTAAATAAGTTATAATATGTCCAATTCACACATAAAAGTGCAGAAGTTGAGCAAAAACTTAAAATCGGAAAATAAGATTTTTTCTAATATTTAGAATTTTATGACTAAATAAGTTATAATATGTCCAATTCACACATAAAAGTGCAGAAATTGAACAAAAACTTAAAATCGGAAAATAAGATTATTTCATATTTTTAGTTCATAACTTGGTCTAATATGTCTGTTTTCAACATTTTATGACTAAATAATATATAATGTGTCCTAACCACACATAAAAGTGCAGAAATTGAACTAAAACTTAAAATCGGAGAATAAGATTATTTATAATTTTTAGCTCTTTACTTGGTCTAAAATGTCTGTTTTCACCATTTCATGACTAAAAAAGTTATAATAAGTCCAATTCACACATAAAAGTGCAGAAATTGAGCAAAAACTTAAAATCGGAAAATAAGATTATTTCTAATATTTAGCTCTTAACTTGGTCTAAGATGTCTATTTTCAGAATTTTATGACTAAATTAGTTATAATAAGTCCAATTCACACATCAAAGTGCAGAAATTGAACAAAAACTTAAAATCGGAAAATAAGATTATTTCATATTTTTTTTAGCTCATAACTTGGTCTAAAATGTCTGTTTTCGACATTTTATGACTAAATATGTTATAATATGTCTGATCCTCACATAAAAGTGCAGAAATTGAACAAAAATTTGAAATCGGAAAATAAGATTATTTCTAATTTTTAGCTCATAACTCGGTCTAAAATGTCTATTTTCAGAGTTTTATCAGTAAATAAGTTATATGTCCTAACCACACATAAAAGTGCAGAATTTGAGCAAAAACTTAAAATCGGAAAATAAGATTTTTTCTAATATTTAGCTCTTAACTTGGTCTAATACGTCTATTTTCAGAATTTTATGACTTATTAAGTTATAATATGTCCAATTCACACATAAATGTGCAGAAATTGAGCAAAAACTTAAAATCGGAAAATAAGATTATTTCATATTTTTAGTTCATAACTTGGTCTAATATGTCTGCTTTCAACATTTTATGACTAAATAACATATAATATGTCCTAACCACACATAAAAGTGCAGAAATTGAGCAAAAACTTAAAATCGGAAAGTAAGATTATTTCTAATATTTAGCTCTTAACTTGGTCTAAAATGTCTATTTTCAGAATTTTATGACTAAATAAGTTATAATATGTCCAATTCACACATAAAAGTGCAGAAATTGAACAAAAACTTCAAATCGGCAAATAAGATTATTTCTAATTTTTAGCTCATAACTCGGTCTAAAATGTCTATTTTCAGAGTTTTATCACTAATTAAGTTATAATATGTCCAATTCACACATAAAAGTGCAGAAATTGAAAAAAAACTTTAAATCGGGAAATAAGATTATTTCATACTCTTAGCTCATAAATTGGTCTAAAATGTCTTTTTTCAACATTTTATAACTAAATATGTTATAATATGTCCAATCCACAAATAATAGTGCAGAAATTGAGCAAAAACTTAAAATCGGAAAATAATATTATTTATAATTTTTAGCTCTTTACTTGGTCAAAAATGTCTGTTTTCAGCATTTCATGACTAAATAAGTTATAACAAGTCCAATTCACACATTAAAGTGCAGAAATTGAGCAAAATCCTAAAATCGGAAAAAAAGATTATTTCTAATATTTAGCTCTTAACTTGGTCTAAAATGTCTATTTTCAGAATTTTATGACTAAATAAGTTATTATATGTCTAATCCTCACATAAAAGTGCAGAAATTGAACAAAAACTTGAAATCGGAAAATAAGATTATTTCTAATTTTTAGCTCATAACGCGGTCTAAAATATCTATTTTCAGAGTTTTATCACTAAAAAAGTTATAATATGTCGAATTCACACATGAAAGTGCAGAAATTGAAAAAAAAAATTTAAATCCGAAAATAAGATTATTTCTAATATTTAGCTATTAACTTGGTCTAAAATGTCTATTTTCAGAATTTTCTACTAAATAAGTTATAATATGTCCAATTCACACATAAAAGTGCAGAAATTGAACAAAAACTTAAAATCGGAAAATAAGATTATTTCATATTTTTAGCTCGTAACTTGGTCTAAAATGTCTGTTTTCGACATTTTATGACTAAATTAGTTATAATATGTCTAATCCTCACATAAAAGTGCAGAAATTGAACAAAAACTTCAAATCGGAAAATAAGATTATTTCTAATTTTTAGCTCATAACTCGGTCTAAAATGTCTATTTTCAGAGTTTTATCACTATTTAAGTTATAATATGTCCAACTCACACATAAAAGTGCAGAAATTGAAAAAAAACTTTAAATCGGGAAATAAGATTATTTCATACTTTTAGCTCATAACTTGGTCTAAAATGTTTGTTTTCAATATTTTATAACTAAATATGTTATAATATGTCCAATCCACACATAAAAGTGCAGAAATTGAGCAAAAACTTAAAATCGGGAAATAAGATTATTTATAATTTTTAGCTCTTTACTTGGTCTAAAATGTCTGTTTTCAGCATTTCATGACTAAATAAGTTATAACAAGTCCAATTCACACATTAAAGTGCAGAAATTGAGCAAAAACTTAAAATCGGAAAAAAAGATTATTTCTAATATTTAGCTCTTAACTTGGTCTAAAATGTCTATTTTCAGAATTTTATGACTAAATAAGTTATTATATGTCTAATCCTCACATAAAAGTGCAGAAATTGAACAAAAACTTGAAATCGGAAAATAAGATTATTTCTAATTTTTAGCTCATAACTCGGTCTAAAATGTCTATTTTCAGAGTTTTATCACTAAAAAAGTTATAATATGTCCAATTCACACATAAAAGTGCAGAAATTGAAAAAAAAACTTAAAATCGGAAAATAAGATTATTTCTAATATTTAGCTCTTAACTTGGTCTAAAATGTCTATTTTCAGAATTTTATGACTAAATAAGTTATATGTCCAATTCACACATAAAAGAGCAGAAATTGAACAAAAACTTAAAATCGGAAAATAAAATTATCTCGTATTTTTAGTTCATAACTTGGTCTAATATGTCTGTTTTCAACATTTTATGACTAAATAATATATATGTCCTAACCACACATAAAAGTGCAGAAATTGAACAAAAACTTAAAATCGGAAAATAAGATTATTTCATATTTTTAGCTCGTAACTTGGTCTAAAATGTCTGTTTTCGACATTTTATGACTAAATTAGTTATAATATGTCTAATCCTCACATAAAAGTGCAGAAATTGAACAAAAACTTCAAATCGGAAAATAAGATTATTTCTAATTTTTAGCTCATAACTCGTTCTAAAATGTCTATTTTCAGAGTTTTATCACTAATTAAGTTATAATATGTCCAACTCACACATAAAAGTGCAGAAATTGAAAAAAAACTTTAAATCGGGAAATAAGATTATTTCATACTTTTAGCTCATAACTTGGTCTAAAATGTTTGTTTTCAATATTTTATAACTAAATATGTTATAATATGTCCAATCCACACATAAAAGTGCAGAAATTGAGCAAAAACTTAAAATCGGGAAATAAGATTATTTATAATTTTTAGCTCTTTACTTGGTCTAAAATGTCTGTTTTCAGCATTTCATGACTAAATAAGTTATAACAAGTCCAATTCACACATTAAAGTGCAGAAATTGAGCAAAAACTTAAAATCGGAAAAAAAGATTATTTCTAATATTTAGCTCTTAACTTGGTCTAAAATGTCTATTTTCAGAATTTTATGACTAAATAAGTTATTATATGTCTAATCCTCA
This sequence comes from Crioceris asparagi, assembly GCA_958507055.1. Classification (NCBI taxonomy): domain Eukaryota; kingdom Metazoa; phylum Arthropoda; class Insecta; order Coleoptera; family Chrysomelidae; genus Crioceris; species Crioceris asparagi. Next base: position 9,376 of record CAUEHI010000187.1, on the reverse strand, counting down.
CATAAAAGTGCAGAAATTGAACAAAAACTTGAAATCGGAAAATAAGATTATTTCTAATTTTTAGCTCATAACCCGGTCTAAAATGTCTATTTTCAGAGTTTTATCACTAAAAGAGTTATAATATGTCCAATTCACACATAAAAGTGCAGAAATTGAAAAAAAAACTTAAAATCGGAAAATAAGATTATTTCTAATATTTAGCTCTTAACTTGGTCTAAAATGTCTATTTTCAGAATTTTATGACTAAATAAGTTATATGTCCAATTCACACTTAAAAGAGCAGAAATTGAACAAAAACTTAAAATCGGAAAATAAAATTATCTCGTATTTTTAGTACATAACTTGGTCTAATATGTCTGTTTTCAACATTTTATGACTAAATAATATATATGTCCTAACCACACATAAAAGTGCAGAAATTGAGCAAAAACTTAAAATCGGAAAATAAGATTATTTCTAATATTTAGCTCTTAACTTGGTCTAAAATGTCTATTTTCAGAATTTTATGCCTAAATAAGATATAATATGTCCAAATCACACATAAAAGTGCAGAAATTGAACAAAAACTTAAAATCAGAAAATAAGATTATTTCATATTTTTAGCTCATAAACTTGGTCTAAAATGTCTGTTTTCGACATTTTATGACTAAATAAGTTATAATATGTCTGATCCTCACATAAATGTGCAGAAATTGAACAAAAACTTGAAATCGGAAAATAAGATTATTTGATATTTTTAGCTCATAACTTGGTCTAAAATGTCTGTTTTCGACATTTTATGACTAAATAAGTTATAATATGTCTGATCTTCACATAAAAGTGCAGAAATTGAACAAAAACTTGAAATCGGAAAATAAGATTATTTCTAACTTTTAGCTCATAACTTGGTCTAATATGTCTGTTTTCAACATTTTATGACTAAATAATATATAATATATCCAAATCACACATAAAAGTGCAGAAATTGAGCAAAAACTTAATATCGGAAAATAAGATTATTTCTAATATTTTAACTTGGTCTAAAATGTCTATTTTCAGAATTTTATGACTAAATAAGTTGTAATATGTCCAATTCACACATAAAAGTGCAGAAATTGAACAAAAACTTAAAATCGGAAAATAAGATTATTTCATACTTTTAGCTCATAATTTGGTCTAAAATGTCTGTTTTCAACATTTTATGACTAAATAAGTTATAATATGTCTAATCCACACATAAAAGTGCAGAAATTGAACAAAAACTTAAAATCGGAAAATAAGATTATTTCATATTTTTAGCTCATAAACTTGGTCTAATATGTCTGTTTTCAACATTTTATGACTAAATAATAAATAAAATGTCCAATTCACACATAAAAGTGCAGAAATTGAACAAAAACTTAAAATCGGAAAATAAGATTATTTCATATTTTTAGCTCATAACTTGGTCTAAAATGTCTGTTTTCGACATTTTATGACTAAATAAGTTATAATATGTCTGATCCTCACATAAAAGTGCAGAAATTGAACAAAAACTTGAAATCGGAAAATAAGATTATTTCTAATTTTTAGCTCATAACTCGGTCTAAAATGTCTATTTTCAGAGTATTATCACTAATTAAGTTATAATATGTCCAATTCACACATAATAGTGCAGAAATTGAACAAAAACTTGAAATCGGAAAATAAGATTATTTCATATTTCTAGCTAATAACTTGGTCTAAAATGTCTGTTTTCGACATTTTATAACTAAATAAATTATAATATGTCCAATCCACAAATAATAGTGCAGAAATTGAGCAAAAACTTAAAATCGGAAAATAATATTATTTATAATTTTTAGCTCTTTACTTGGTCTAAAATGTCTGTTTTCAGCATTTCATGACTAAATAAGTTATAACAAGTCCAATTCACACATTAAAGTGCAGAAATTGAGCAAAAACTTAAAATCGGAAAAAAAGATTATTTCTAATATTTAGCTCTTAACTTGGTCTAAAATGTCTATTTTCAGAATTTTATGACTAAATAAGTTATTATATGTCTAATCCTCACATAAAAGTGCAGAAATTGAACAAAAACTTGAAATCGGAAAATAAGATTATTTCTAATTTTTAGCTCATAACTCGGTCTAAAATGTCTATTTTCAGAGTTTTATCACTAAAAAAGTTATAATATGTCCAATTCACACATAAAAGTGCAGAAATTGAACAAAAACTTAAAATCGGAAAATAAGATTATTTCATATTTTTAGCTCATAACTTGGTCTAAAATGTCTGTTTTCGACATTTTATGACTAAATTAATTATAATATGTCTAATCCTCACATAAAAGTGCAGAAATTGAACAAAAACTTCAAATCGGAAAATAAGATTATTTCTAATTTTTAGCTCATAACTCGGTCTAAAATGTCTATTTTCAGAGTTTTATCACTAATTAAGTTATAATATGTCCAACTCACACATAAAAGTGCAGAAATTGAAAAAAAACTTTAAATCGGGAAATAAGATTATTTATAATTTTTAGCTCTTTACTTGGTCTAAAATGTCTGTTTTCAGCATTTCATGACTAAATAAGTTATAACAAGTCCAATTCACACATTAAAGTGCAGAAATTGAGCAAAAACTTAAAATCGGAAAAAAAGATTATTTCTAATATTTAGCTCTTAACTTGGTCTAAAATGTCTATTTTCAGAATTTTATGACTAAATAAGTTATTATATGTCTAATCCTCACATAAAAGTGCAGAAATTGAACAAAAACTTTAAATCGGAAAATAAGATTATTTCTAATTTTTAGCTCATAACTCGGTCTAAAATGTCTATTTTCAGAGTTTTATCACTAAAAAAGTTATAATATGTCCAATTCACACATAAAAGTGCAGAAATTGAAAAAAAAACTTTAAATCGGAAAATAAGATTATTTCATTCTTTTAGCTCATAACTTGGTGTAAAATATCTGTTTTCAACATTTTATGACTAAATAAGTTATAATATGTCCAATCCACACATAAAAGTGCAGAAATTGAACAAAAACTTAAAATCGGAAAGTAAGATTATTTATAATTTTTAGCTCTTTACTTGGTCTAAAATGTCTGTTTTCAGAATTTTATGACTAAATAAGATATAATATGTCCAAATCACACGTAAAAGTGCAGAAATTGAACAAAAACTTAAATCGGAAAATAAAATTATCTCGTATTTTTAGTTCATAACTTGGTCTAATATGTCTGTTTTCAACATTTTATGACTAAATAATATATAATATGTCCTAACCACACATAAAAGTGCAGAAATTGAGCAAAAACTTAAAATCGGAAAATAAGATTATTTCTAATATTTAGCTCTTAACTTGGTATAAAATGTCTATTTTCAGAATTTTATGCCTAAATAAGATATAATATGTCCAAATCACACATAAAAGTGCAGAAATTGAACAAAAACTTAAAATCGGAAAATAAGATTATTTCATATTTTTAGCTCATAAACTTGGTCTAAAATGTCTGTTTTCGACATTTTATGACTAAATAAGTTATAATATGTCTGATCCTCACATAAATGTGCAGAAATTGAACAAAAACTTGAAATCGGAAAATAAGATTATTTCATATTTTTAGCTCATAACTTGGTCTAAAATGTCTGTTTTCGACATTTTATGACTAAATAAGTTATAATATGTCTGATCCTCACATAAAAGTGCAGAAATTGAACAAAAACTTGAAATCGGAAAATAAGATTATTTCTAACTTTTAGCTCATAACTTGGTCTAATATGTCTGTTTTCAACATTTTATGACTAAATAATATATAATATGTCCAAACCACACATAAAAGTGCAGAAATTGAGCAAAAACTTAATATCGGAAAATAAAATTATTTCTAATATTTTAACTTGGTCTAAAATGTCTATTTTCAGAATTTTATGACTAAATAAGTTGTAATATGTCCAATTCACACATAAAAGTGCAGAAATTGAACAAAAACTTAAAATCGGAAATAAGATTATTTCATACTTTTAGCTCATAATTTGGTCTAAAATGTCTGTTTTCAACATTTTATGACTAAATAAGTTATAATATGTCTAATCCACACATAAAAGTGCAGAAATTGAACAAAAACTTAAAATCGGAAAATAAGATTATTTCATATTTTTAGCCATAAACTTGGTCTAATATGTCTGTTTTCAACATTTTATGACTAAATAATAAATAAAATGTCCAATTCACACATAAAAGTGCAGAAATTGAACAAAAACTTAAAATCGGAAAATAAGATTATTTCTAATTTTAAGCTCATAACTCGGTCTAAAATGTCTGTTTTCGACATTTTATGACTAAATTAGTTATAATATGTCTAATCCTCACATAAAAGTGCAGAAATTGAACAAAAACTTCAAATCGGAAAATAAGATTATTTCTAATTTTTAGCTCATAACTCGGTCTAAAATGTCTATTTTCAGAGTTTTATCACTAATTAAGTTATAATATGTCAAACTCACACATAAAAGTGCAGAAATTGAACAAAAACTTAAAATCGGAAAATAAGATTATTTCATACTTTTAGCTCATAATTTGGTCTAAAATGTCTGTTTTCAACATTTTATGACTAAATAAGTTATAATATGTCTAATCCACACATAAAAGTGCAGAAATTGAACAAAAACTTAAAATCGGAAAATAAGATTATTTCATATTTTTAGCCATAAACTTGGTCTAATATGTCTGTTTTCAACATTTTATGACTAAATAATAAATAAAATGTCCAATTCACACATAAAAGTGCAGAAATTGAACAAAAACTTCAAATCGGAAAATAAGATTATTTCTAATTTTTAGCTCATAACTCGGTCTAAAATGTCTATTTTCAGAGTTTTATCACTAATTAAGTTATAATATGTCAAACTCACACATAAAAGTGCAGAAATTGAAAAAAAACTTTAAATCGGGAAATAAGATTATTTCATACTTTTAGCTCATAACTTGGTCTACAATGTCTGTTTTCAATATTTTATAACTAAATATGTTATAATATGTCCAATCCACACATAAAAGTGCAGAAATTGAGCAAAAACTTAAAATCGGAAAATAAGATTATTTATAATTTTTAGCTCTTTACTTGGTCTAAAATGTCTGTTTTCAGCATTTCATGACTAAATAAGTTATAACAAGTCCAATTCACACATTAAAGTGCAGAAATTGAGCAAAAACTTAAAATCGGAAAAAAAGATTATTTCTAATATTTAGCTCTTAACTTGGTCTAAAATGTCTATTTTCAGAATTTTATGACTAAATAAGTTATTATATGTCTAATCCTCACATAAAAGTGCAGAAATTGAACAAAAACTTGAAATCGGAAAATAAGATTATTTCTAATTTTTAGCTCATAACTCGGTCTAAAATGTCTATTTTCAGAGTTTTATCACTAAAAAAGTTATAATATGTCCAATTCACACATAAAAGTGCAGAAATTGAAAAAAAAACTTTAAATCGGAAAATAAGATTATTTCTAATATTTAGCTATTAACTTGGTCTAAAATGTCTATTTTCAGAATTTTTTACTAAATAAGTTATAATATGTCCAATTCATACATAAAAGTGCAGAAATTGAACAAAAACTTAAAATCGGAAAATAAGATTATTTCATATTTTTAGCTCATAACTTGGTCTAAAATGTCTGTTTTCGACATTTTATGACTAAATTAATTATAATATGTCTAATCCTCACATAAAAGTGCAGAAATTGAACAAAAACTTCAAATCGGAAAATAAGATTATTTCTAATTTTTAGCTCATAACTCGGTCTAAAATGTCTATTTTCAGAGTTTTATCACTAATTAAGTTATAATATGTCCAACTCACACATAAAAGTGCAGAAATTGAAAAAAAACTTTAAATCGGGAAATAAGATTATTTCATACTTTTAGGTCATAACTTGGTCTAAAATGTTTGTTTTCAATATTTTATAACTAAATATGTTATAATATGTCCAATCCACACATAAAAGTGCAGAAATTGAGCAAAAACTTAAAATCGGAAAATAAGATTATTTATAATTTTTAGCTCTTTACTTGGTCTAAAATGTCTGTTTTCAGCATTTCATGACTAAATAAGTTATAACAAGTCCAATTCACACATTAAAGTGCAGAAATTGAGCAAAAACTTAAAATCGGAAAAAAATATTATTTCTAATATTTAGCTCTTAACTTGGTCTAAAATGTCTATTTTCAGAATTTTATGACTAAATAAGTTATTATATGTCTAATCCTCACATAAAAGTGCAGAAATTGAACAAAAACTTTAAATCGGAAAATAAGATTATTTCTAATTTTTAGCTCATAACTCGGTCTAAAATTTTTATTTTCAGAGTTTTATCACTAAAAAAGTTATAATATGTCCAATTCACACATAAAAGTGCAGAAATTGAAAAAAAAACTTTAAATCGGAAAATAAGATTATTTCATTCTTTTAGCTCATAACTTGGTGTAAAATATCTGTTTTCAACATTTTATGACTAAATAAGTTATAATATGTCCAATCCACACATAAAAGTGCAGAAATTGAACAAAAACTTAAAATCGGAAAGTAAGATTATTTATAATTTTTAGCTCTTTACTTGGTCTAAAATGTCTGTTTTCAGCATTTCATGACTAAATAAGTTATAATAAGTCCAATTCACACATAAAAGTGCAGAAATTAAGCAAAAACTTAAAATCGGAAAATAAGATTATTTCTAATATTTAGCTCTTAACTTGGTCTAAAATGTCTATTTTCAGAATTTTATGACTAAATAAGATATAATATGTCCAAATCACACATAAAAGTGCAGAAATTGAACAAAAACTTAAAATCGGAAAATAAAATTATCTCGTATTTTTAGTTCATAACTTGGTCTAATATGTCTGTTTTCAACATTTTATGACTAAGTAATATATAATATGTCCTAACCACACATAAAAGTGCAGAAATTGAGCAAAAACTTAAAATCGGAAAATAAGATTATTTCTAATATTTAGCTCTTAACTTGGTATAAAATGTCTATTTTCAGAATTTTATGCCTAAATAAGATATAATATGTCCAAATCACACATAAAAGTGCAGAAATTGAACAAAAACTTAAAATCGGAAAATAAGATTATTTCATATTTTTAGCTCATAAACTTGGTCTAAAATGTCTGTTTTCGATATTTTATGACTAAATAAGTTATAATATGTCTGATCCTCACATAAATGTGCAGAAATTGAACAAAAACTTGAAATCGGAAAATAAGATTATTTCATATTTTTAGCTCATAACTTGGTCTAAAATGTCTGTTTTCGACATTTTATGACTAAATAAGTTATAATATGTCTGATCCTCACATAAAAGTGCAGAAATTGAACAAAAACTTGAAATCGGAAAATAAGATTATTTCTAACTTTTAGCTCATAACTTGGTCTAATATGTCTGTTTTCAACATTTTATGACTAAATAATATATAATATGTCCAAACCAGACATAAAAGTGCAGAAATTGAGCAAAAACTTAATATCGGAAAATAAGATTATTTCTAATATTTTAACTTGGTCTAAAATGTCTATTTTCAGAATTTTATGACTAAATAAGTTGTAATATGTCCAATTCACACATAAAAGTGCAGGAATTGAACAAAAACTTAAAATCGGAAAATAAGATTATTTCATACTTTTAGCTCATAATTTGGTCTAAAAATGTCTGTTTTCAACATTTTATGACTAAATAAGTTATAATATGTCTAATCCACACATAAAAGTGCAGAAATTGAACAAAAACTTAAAATCGGAAAATAAGATTATTTCATATTTTTAGCTCATAAACTTGGTCTAATATGTCTGTTTTCAACATTTTATGACTAAATAATAAATAAAATGTCCAATTCACACATAAAAGTGCAGAAATTGAACAAAAACTTCAAATCGGAAAATAAGATTATTTCTAATTTTTAGCTCATAACTCGGTCTAAAATGTCTATCTTCAGAGTATTATCACTAATTAAGTTATTATATGTCTAATCCTCACATAAAAGTGCAGAAATTGAACAAAAACTTGAAATCGGAAAATAAGATTATTTCTAATTTTTAGCTCATAACTCGGTCTAAAATGTCTATTTTCAGGGTTTTATCACTAAAAAAGTTATAATATGTCCAATTCACACATAAAAGTGCAGAAATTGAAAAAAAAAACTTTAAATCGGAAAATAAGATTATTTCTAATATTTAGCTATTAACTTGGTCTAAAATGTCTATTTTCAGAATTTTTGACTAAATAAGTTATAACATGTCCAATTCACACATAAAAGTGCAGAAATTGAACAAAAACTTAAAATCGGAAAATAAGATTATTACTAATTTTTAGCTCATAACTCGGTCTAAAATGTCTGTTATCGACATTTTATGACTAAATTAGTTATAATATGTCTAATCCTCACATAAAAAAGCAGAAATTGAACAAAAACTTCAAATCGGAAAATAAGATTATTTCTAATTTTTAGCTCATAACTCGGTCTAAAATGTCTATTTTCAGAGTTTTATCACTAATTAAGTTATAATATGTCAAACTCACACATAAAAGTGCAGAAATTGAAAAAAAACTTTAAATCGGGAAATAAGATTATTTCATACTTTTAGCTCATAACTTGGTCTACAATGTCTGTTTTCAATATTTTATAACTAAATATGTTATAATATGTCCAATCCACACATAAAAGTGCAGAAATTGAGCAAAAACTTAAAATCGGAAAATAAGATTATTTATAATTTTTAGCTCTTTACTTGGTCTAAAATGTCTGTTTTCAGCATTTTCATGACTAAATAAGTTATAACAAGTCCAATTCACACATTAAAGTGCAGAAATTGAGCAAAAACTTAAAATCGGAAAAAAAGATTATTTCTAATATTTAGCTCTTAACTTGGTCTAAAATATCTATTTTCAGAATTTTATGACTAAATAAGTTATTATATGTCTAATCCTCACTGAAAAGTGCAGAAATTGAACAAAAACTTGAAATCGGAAAATAAGATTATTTCTAATTGTTAGCTCATAACTCGGTCTAAGATGTCTATTTTCAGAGTTTTATCACTAAAAAAGTTATATGTCCAATTCACACATAAAAGTGCAGAAATTGAAAAAAAAACTTTAAATCGGAAAATAAGATTATTTCATACTTTTAGCTCATAACTTGGTCTAAAATATCTGTTTTCAACATTTTATGACTAAATAAGTTATAATATGTCCAATCCACATATAAAAGTGCAGAAATTGAACAAAAACTTAAAATCGGAAAGTAAGATTATTTATAATTTTTAGCTCTTTACTTGGTCTAAAATGTCTGTTTTCAGCATTTCATGACTAAATAAGTTATAATAAGTCCAATTCACTCATAAAAGT
>CAUEHI010000186.1:0-36563 GCA_958507055.1 Crioceris asparagi | reverse complement strand
TTCAACATTTTATGACTAAATAAGCTATAATATGTACAATCCACACATAAAAGTGCAGAAATTGAAAAGAAACTTGAAATCTGAAAACAAGATTATTTATAATTTTTAGCTCTTAACTTGGTCTAAAATATCTGTTTTCAACATTTTATGACTAAATAGCTATAATATGTCTAATCCACACATAAAAGTGAATAAATTGAACAAAAACTTGAAATCTGAAAACAAGATTATTTCTAATTTTTAGCTCTTAACTTGGTCTAAAATATCTGTTTTCAACATTTTATGACTAAATAAGCTATAATATGTCTAATCCACACATAAAAGTGAATAAATTGAACAAAATCTTGAAATCTGAAAACAAGATTATTTCTAATTTTTAGCTCTTAACTTGGTCTAAAATATCTGTTTTCAACATTTTATGACTAAATAAGCTATAATATGTACAATCCACACATAAAAGTGCAGAAATTGAAAAGAAACTTGAAATCTGAAAACAAGATTATTTCTAATTTTTAGCTCTTAACTTGGTCTAAAATATCTGTTTTCAACATTTTTATGACTAAATAAGCTATAATATGTCTAATCCACACATAAAAGTGAATAAATTGAACAAAAACTTGAAATCTGAAAACAAGATTATTTCTAATTTTTAGCTCTTAACTTGGTCTAAAATATCTGTTTTCAACATTTTATGACTAAATAAGCTATAATATGTCTAATCCACACATAAAAGTGAGTAAATTGAACAAAATCTTGAAATCTGAAAACAAGATTATTTCTAATTTTTAGCTCTTAACTTGGTCTAAAATATCTGTTTTCAACATTTTATGACTAAATAAGCTATAATATGTACAATCCACACATAAAAGTGCAGAAATTGAAAAGAAACTTGAAATCTGAAAACAAGATTATTTCTAATTTTTAGCTCTTAACTTGGTCTAAAATATCTGTTTTCAACATTTTATGGACTAAATAAGCTATAATATGTACAATCCACACATAAAAGTGCAGAAATTGAAAAGAAACTTGAAATCTAAAAACAAGATTATTTCTAATTTTTAGCTCTTAACTTGGTCTAAAATATCTGTTTTCAAACATTTTATGACTAAATAAGCTATAATATGTCTAATCCACACATAAAAGTGAATAAATTGAACAAAAACTTGAAATCTGAAAACAAGATTATTTCTAATTTTTAGCTCTTAACTTCGTCTAAAATATCTGTTTTCAACATTTTATGACTAAATAAGCTATAATATGTCTAATCCACACATAAAAGTGAATAAATTGAACAAAATCTTGAAATCTGAAAACAAGATTATTTCTAATTTTTAGCTCTTAACTTGGTCTAAAATATCTGTTTTCAACATTTTATGACTAAATAAGCTATAATATGTTCAATCCACACATAAAAGTGCAGAAATTGAAAAGAAACTTGAAATCTGAAAACAAGATTATTTCTAATTTTTAGCTCTTAACTTGGTCTAAAATATCTGTTTTCAACATTTTATGACTAAATAAGCTATAATATATCTAATCCACACATAAAAGTGAATAAATTGAACAAAAACTTGAAATCTGAAAACAAGATTATTTCTAATTTTTAGCTCTTAACTTGGTCTAAAATATCTGTTTCAACATTTTATGACTAAATAAGCTATAATATGTACAATCCACACATAAAAGTGCAGAAATTGAAAAGAAACTTGAAATCTGAAAACAAGATTATTTCTAATTTTTAGCTCTTAACTTGGTCTAAATATCTGTTTTCAACATTTTATGACTAAATAAGCTATATATGTCTAATCCACACATAAAAGTGAATAAATTGAACAAAAACTTGAAATCTGAAAACAAGATTATTTCTAATTTTTAGCTCTTAACTTGGTCTAAAATATCTGTTTTCAACATTTTATGACTAAATAAGCTATAATATGTACAATCCACACATAAAACTGCAGAAATTGAAAAGAAACTAGAAATCTGAAAACAAGATTATTTCTAATTTTTAGCTCTTAACTTGGTCTAAAATATCTGTTTTCAACATTTTATGACTAAATAAGCTATAATATGTACAATCCACACATAAAAGTGCAGAAATTGAAAAGAAACTTGAAATCTGAAAACAAGATTATTTCTAATTTTTAACTCTTAACTTGGTCTAAAATATCTGTTTTCAACATTTTGTGACTAAATAAGCTATAATATGTCTAATCCACACATAAAAGTGAATAAATTGAACATAAACTTGAAATCTGAAAACAAGATTATTTCTAAGTTTTAGCTCTTAACTTGGTCTAAAATATCTGTTTTCAAAATTTTATGACTAAATAAGCTATAATATGTCTAATCCACACATAAAAGTGAATAAATTGAACAAAATCTTGAAATCTGAAAACAAGATTATTTCTAATTTTTAGCTCTTAACTTGGTCTAAAATATCTGTTTTCAATATTTTATGACTAAATAAGCTATAATATGTACAATCCACACATAAAAGTGCAGAAATTGAAAAGAAACTTGAAATCTGAAAACAAGATTATTTCTAATTTTTAGCTCTTAACTTGGTCTAAAATATCTGTTTTCAACATTTTATGACTAAATAAGCTATAATATGTCTAATCCACACATAAAAGTGAATAAATTGAACGAAATCTTGAAATCTGAAAACAAGATTATTTCTAATTTTTAGCTCTTAACTTGGTCTAAAATATCTGTTTTCAACATTTTATGACTAAATAAGCTATAATATGTACAATCCACACATAAAAGTGCAGAAATTGAAAAGAAACTTGAAATCTGAAAACAAGATTATTTCTAATTTTTAGCTCTTAACTTGGTCTAAAATATCTGTTTTCAACATTTTATGACTAAATAAGCTATAATATGTCTAATCCACACATAAAAGTGAATAAATTGAACAAAAACTTGAAATCTGAAAACAAGATTATTTCTAATTTTTAGCTCTTAACTTGGTCTAAAATATCTTTTTTCAACATTTTATGACTAAATAAGCTATAATATGTCTAATCCACACATAAAAGTGAATAAATTGAACAACATCTTGAAATCTGAAAACAAGATTATTTATAATTTTTAGCTCTTAACTTGGTCTAAAATATCTGTTTTCAACATTTTATGACTAAATAAGCTATAATATGTACAATCCAAACATAAAAGTGCAGAAATTGAAAAGAAACTTGAAATCTGAAAACAAGATTATTTCTAATTTTTAGCTCTTAACTTGGTCTAAAATATCTGTTTTCAACATTTTATGACTAAATAAGCTATAATATGTCTAATCCATACATAAAAGTGAATAAATTGAACAAAATCTTGAAATCTGAAAACAAGATTATTTCTAATTTTTAGCTCTCAACTTGGTCTAAAATATCTGTTTTCAACATTTTATGACTAAATAAGCTATAATATGTACAATCCACACATAAAAGTGCAGAAATTGAAAAGAAACTTGAAATCTGAAAACAAGATTATTTCTAATTTTTAGCTCTTAACTTGGTCTAAAATATCTGTTTTCAACATTTTATGACTAAATAAGCTATAATATGTCTAATCCACAAATAAAAGTGAATAAATTGAACAAAAACTTTAAATCGGAAAACAAGATTATTTCTAATTTTTAGCTCTTAACTTGGTCTAAAATATCTGTTTCCAACATTTTATGACTAAATAAGCTATAATATGTACAATCCACACAAAAAGTGCAGAAATTGAAAAGAAACTTGAAATCTGAAAACAAGATTATTTCTAATTTTTAGCTCTTAACTTGGTCTAAAATTTCTGTTTTCAACATTTTATGACTAAATAAGCTATAATATGTCTAATCCACACATAAAAGTGAATAAATTGAACAAAATCTTGAAATCTGAAAACAAGATTATTTCTAATTTTTAGCTCTTAACTTGGTCTAAAATATCTGTTTTCAACATTTTATGACTAAATAAGCTATAATATGTACAATCCACACATAAAAGTGCAGAAATTGAAAAGAAACTTGAAATCTGAAAACAAGATTATTTCTAATTTTTAGCTCTTAACTTGGTCTAAAATATCTGTTTTCAACATTTTATGACTAAATAAGCTATAATATGTCTAATCCACACATAATAGTGAATAAATTGAACAAAAACTTTAAATCGGAAAACAAGATTATTTCTAATTTTTAGCTCTTAACTTGGTCTAAAATATCTGTTTCCAACATTTTATGACTAAATAAGCTATAATATGTACAATCCACACAAAAAGTAGAAATTGAAAAGAAACTTGAAATCTGAAAACAAGATTATTTCTAATTTTTAGCTCTTAACTTGGTCTAAAATATCTGTTTTCAACATTTTATGACTAAATAAGCTATAATATGTCTAATCCACACAAAAAAGTGAATAAACTGAACAAAAACTTGAAATCTGAAAACAAGATTATTTCTAATTTTTAGCTCTTAACTTGGTCTAAAATATCTGTTTTCAACATTTTATGACAAAATAAGCTATAATATGTACAATCCACACATAAAAGTGCAGAAATTGAAAAGAAACTTGAAATCTGAAAACAAGATTATTTCTAATTTTTAGCTCTTAACTTGGTCTAAAATATCTGTTTTCAACATTTTATGACTAAATAAGCTATATATGTCTATTCCACACATAAAAGTGAATAAATTGAACAAAATCTTGAAATCTGAAAACAAGATTATTTCTAATTTTTAGCTCTTAACTTGGTCTAAAATATCTGTTTTCAACATTTTATGACTAAATAAGCTATAATATGTACAATCCACACATAAAAGTGCAGAAATTGGAAAGAAACTTGAAATCTGAAAACAAGATTATTTCTAATTTTAGCTCTTAACTTGGTCTAAAATATCTGTTTTCAACATTTTATGACTAAATAAGCTATAATATGTCTAATCCACACATAAAAGTGAATAAATTGAACAAAAACTTGAAATCTGAAAACAAGATTATTTCTAATTTTTAGCTCTTAACTCGGTCTAAAATATCTGTTTTTCAACATTTTATGACTAAATAAGCTATAATATGTCTAATCCACACATAAAAGTGATTAAATTGAACAAAATCTTGAAATCTGAAAACAAGATTATTTCTAATTTTTAGCTCTTAACTTGGTCTAAAATATCTGTTTTCAACATTTTATGACTAAATAAGCTATAATATGTACAATCCACACATAAAAGTGCAGAAATTGAAAAGAAACTTGAAATCTGAAAACAAGATTATTTCTAATTTTTAGCTATTAACTTGGTCTAAAATATCTGTTTTCAACATTTTATGACTAAATAAGCTATATGTACAATCCACACATAAAAGTGCAGAAATTGAAAAGAAACTTGAAATCTGAAAACAAGATTATTTCTAATTTTTAGCTCTTAACTTGGTCTAAAATATCTGTTTTCAACATTTTATGACTAAATAAGCTATAATATGTCGAATCCACACATAAAAGTGAATAAATTGAACAAAAACTTGAAATCTGAAAACAAGATTATTTCTAATTTTTAGCTCTTAACTTGGTCTAAAATATCTGTTTTCAACATTTTATGACTAAATAAGCTATAATATGTCTAATCCACACATAAAAGTGAATAAATTGAACAAAATCTTGAAATCTGAAAACAAGATTATTTCTCATTTTTAGCTCTTAACTTGGTCTAAAATATCTGTTTTCAACATTTTATGACTAAATAAGCTATAATATGTACAATCCGCACATAAAAGTGCAGAAATTGAAAAGAAACTTGAAATCTGAAAACAAGATTATTTCTAATTTTTAGCTCTTAACTTGGTCTAAAATATCTGTTTTCAACATTTTATGGCTAAATAAGCTATAATATGTCTAATCCACACATAAAAGTGAATAAATTGAACAAAAACTTGAAATCTGAAAACAAGATTATTTCTAATTTTTAGCTCTTAACTTGGTCTAAAATATCTGTTTTCAACATTTTATGACTAAATAAGCTATAATATGTACAATCCACACATAAAAGTGCAGAAATTGAAAAGAAACTTGAAATCTGAAAACAAGATTATTTCTAATTTTTAGCTCTTAACTTGGTCTAAAATATCTGTTTTCAACATTTTATGACTAAATAAGCTATAATATGTCTAATCCACACATAAAAGTGAATAAATTGAACAAAAACTTGAAATCTGAAAACAAGATTATTTCTAATTTTTAGCTCTTAACTTGGTCTAAAATATCTGTTTTCAACATTTTATGACTAAATAAGCTATAATATGTCTAATCCACACATAAAAGTGAATAAATTGAACAAAATCTTGAAATCTGAAAACAAGATTATTTCTAATTTTTAGCTCTTAACTTGGTCTAAAATATCTGTTTTCAACATTTTATGACTAAATAAGCTATAATATGTACAATCCACACATAAAAGTGCAGAAATTGAAAAGAAACTTGAAATCTGAAAACAAGATTATTTCTAATTTTTAGCTCTTAACTTGGTCTAAAATATCTGTTTTCAACATTTTATGACTAAATAAGCTATAATATGTCTAATCCACACATAAAAGTGAACAAATTGAACAAAATCTTGAAATCTGAAAACAAGATTATTTCTAATTTTTAGCTCTTAACTTGGTCTAAAATATCTGTTTTCAACATTTTATGACTAAATAAGCTATAATATGTACAATCCACACAAAAAAGTGCAGAAATTGAAAAGAAACTTGAAATCTGAAAACAAGATTATTTCTAATTTTTAGCTCTTAACTTGGTCTAAAATATCTGTTTTCAACATTTTATGACTAAATAAGCTATATGTCTAATCCACACATAAAAGTGAATAAATTGAACAAAATCTTGAAATCTGAAAACAAGATTATTTCTAATTTTTAGCTCTTAACTTGGTCTAAAATATCTGTATTCAACATTTTATGACTAAATAAGCTATAATATGTACAATCCACACATAAAAGTGCAGAAATTGAAAAGAAACTTGAAATCTGAAAACAAGATTATTTCTAATTTTTAGCTCTTAACTTGGTCTAAAATATCTGTTTTCAACATTTTATGACTAAATAAGCTATAATATGTCTAATCCACACATAAAAGTGAATAAATTGAACAAAAACTTTAAATCGGAAAACAAGATTATTTCTAATTTTTAGCTCTTAACTTGGTCTAAAATATCTGTTTCCAACATTTTATGACTAAATAAGCTATAATATGTACAATCCACACAAAAAGTAGAAATTGAAAAGAAACTTGAAATCTGAAAACAAGATTATTTCTAATTTTTAGCTCTTAACTTGGTCTAAAATATCTGTTTTCAACATTTTATGACTAAATAAGCTATAATATGTCTAATCCACACAAAAAAGTGAATAAATTGAACAAAAACTTGAAATCTGAAAACAAGATTATTACTAATTTTTAGCTCTTAACTTGGTCTAAAATATCTGTTTTCAACATTTTATGACAAAATAAGCTATAATATGTACAATCCACACATAAAAGTGCAGAAATTGAAAAGAAACTTGAAATCTGAAAACAAGATTATTTCTAATTTTTAGCTCTTAACTTGGTCTAAAATATCTGTTTTCAACATTTTATGACTAAATAAGCTATAATATGTCTATTCCACACATAAAAGTGAATAAATTGAACAAAATCTTGAAATCTGAAAACAAGATTATTTCTAATTTTTAGCTCTTAACTTGGTCTAAAATATCTGTTTTCAACATTTTATGACTAAATAAGCTATAATATGAACAATCCACACATAAAAGTGCAGAAATTGGAAAGAAACTTGAAATCTGAAAACAAGATTATTTCTAATTTTTAGCTCTTAACTTGGTCTAAAATATCTGTTTTCAACATTTTATGACTAAATAAGCTATAATATGTCTAATCCACACATAAAAGTGAATAAATTGAACAAAAACTTGAAATCTGAAAACAAGATTATTTCTAATTTTTAGCTCTTAACTTGGTCTAAAATATCTGTTTTCAACATTTTATGACTAAATAAGCTATAATATATATATATCAATATATACTAAAAGCATAAGGAAATTAAGGAGGTGGATATTCATTTCGGTTTTTCTCGGTTCGTGTTGAATGAATTTTGTTGAAATTTTTTTTAAAATGTTCTTTGAGGTGGGGAGCAGATGACCAGCTGGTTTAGAATTCTTCATCCCCTCCCCTCCCTTAGATATTAAGGGATGAAAATTTTCATGATTATTTTTTTTTGAGAGAACCAAAAGTGGTATCGAAAAAATTCAAAAGCCAAAAGATAGCCCCAACGATGGGACAAAACATAAAAAATCGTCGGCTGCGCGAATCCAATAGGAACCGCCACGTTCTGGAATAACTGGGAGGGGGTACATTTTCGGGACGAAAAACATGCAAAATTGGAGGAAATTCCGACACTCACAATTTAATAGATATCGAGAAATTTCAAAATCCATTGTAAAGCTGACTAAATTTTACAAGGTATAACGTCTTTTGTTTTTTGAATTTCTTTCTAATAAGGGCGCTACGAGAGCTTAAAGTTGGGGGACGCAATTTCAAAATTTTATTAGTAGTTTCAATCAAGTAAAAAACGTTCGATTTTGAAATTTCATATCTCGGCTATGGTAGGTCCTAGAGGGTTGATTTTTTTTTCAAAACATTATTTGGACATTTCTCTAACTTTCATTCACTGATACTATGCCTCTATCTCTAATATTTCTGGTAGCTCCTCACTGGTCGAAAAAAGGCTTGCATTGTTAAAAATTTTCCAAATTTTATTCAATATCTTAAAAACCAAAAAAGATATTCAAAATTGGAAAAAACATTCTTGATCGTCTTATTTTCTTTAATAAGTGTATGAAATTTCATCGCGATCGGATAATTCCTTCTATTTTTTTCGGAAATAAACATTCGATTTTTTGTCAAATTGTCTTACTACACCTGCTACACTTTTCAGACTTTGCCAGTTTGACTTCAAATATATCTGAAACGGTTTGAGATATTCTAAATCAGTAAAATCACCTCTGATTGATTGACATTTTTGAATCAGTGTACAAAATTTCATTGTCATCGAACAATTTCTTCTAATTATTTGGGAATTTTAAATATGATTGTGTCCGGTATGAGCATGTAGTGTAGCGCAGGCATAAATGCCGATTAACATTCTAATATCTCAAAAACGGCTCGAGATATTCAAAATCGGAAAAAACACATCTGATAACTTGACATTTCTCAATCAATGTCCAAAATTTCTTCGCAATCAAATATTTTTTTCTATGTATTCAGTAGTTTTAAATATCTTCTCATTACAAATTTCCGGCAATGAAATTCACGTTATTATAATGTTGGTTGTTATTATTAAATTGGAGTATCCGTCCAGGTTTCAATTTCCATATCTCGGTTATGGTAGGTAGTAGAGGGTTGATTTTTTTTTCAAAACATTATTTGGACTTTTTTAAAACTTTTACCACTCATACTAGGGCTCTATCTCTAATATTTCGGGTAGCTCATCACTGGTTGAAAAAAAGCTTGCTTCTCTCACACTTCTACAATATGACTTTTAATATCTCAAAAACGAAAACAGATCTTCAAAATTGGAAAAAACGTTCTTGATTGCTTTATTTTCTTTAATAAGTATTTAAAATTTCATCGCGATCGGATAATTCTTTCTATTTTTTTTTCGGAAATAAACATTTGATAATTAAGATTCTTTGTCAAATTGTCTTGCTACACTTTTCAGACTTTGCCAGTTTGACTTCAAATATATCTGAAATGGTTTGAGATATTCTGAATCAGTATAATCACCTCTAATTGATTGACATTTTTTAATCAGTGTACAAAATTTCATTGTCATCGAACAATTTCCTCTAATTATTTGGGAATTTTAAATATGATTGTGTCTGGTATGAGCATGTAGTGTAGCGCAGGCATATATGCCGATTAACATTCTAATTTCTAAAAAATGGCTCAGAATATTCAAAATTGGAAAAAACGATCTTGATCGCTCTATTTTCTTTAATAAGTGTATGAAATTTCATCGCGATCGGATAATTCCTTCTATTTTTCGGTAATTAACATTTAAGAATTGAGTTATTTCGTCACCATTGTCTTGCTACACATTTCAGACTACGTTATTATTATATTGGAGAAAACGTCCAGGTTTGAATATCCATATCTCGGTTATGGTAGATCCTAGAGGGTTGATTTTATTTTCAAAACATTCTTTGGACTTTTTTAAAACTTTTACTCACTCATACTAGGGCTCTATCTCTAATATTTCGGGTAGCTCCACACTGGTCGAAAAAAGGCTTGCATTGTTAAAAATTTTCCAAATTGTTTTCAATATCTCAAAAACGAAAAAAGATATTCAAAATTGGAAAAAACATTCTTGATCGTCTTATTTTCTTTAATAAGTGTATGAAATTTCATAGCGATCGGATAATTCCTTCTATTTTTTTCGGAAATAAACATTTGATTCTTTGTCAAATTGTCTTACTACACTTGCTACACTTTTCAGACTTTGCCAGTTTGACTTCAAATATATCTGAAACGGTTTGAGATATTCTAAATCAGTAAAATCACCTCTAATTGATTGACATTTTTGAATCAGTGTACAAAATTTCATTGTCATCGAACAATTTCGTCTAATTATTTGGAAATTTTAAATATGATTGTGTATGGTATGAGCATGTAATGCAGCGCAGGCATAAATGCCGATTAACATTCTAATATCTCAAAAATGGCTCGAGATATTCAAAATCGGAAAAAACACATCTGATAACTTGACATTTCTCAATCAATGTTCAAAATTTCATCGCAATCAAATATTTTTGTCTATTTATTTGGTAGTTTTTAATATCTTCTCATTACAAATTTACGGCAATGAAATTCACGTTATTATAATGTTGGTTTTTATTATTAAATTGGAGTAAACGTCCGAGTTTCAATTTCCATATCTCGGTTATGGTAGGTCCTAGAGGGTTGATTTTTCTTTCAAATTATTCTTTGGACTCTTTTGAAACTTTCACTCATTCATACTAGGGCTTTATCTCTGATATTTCGGGTAGCTCATCACTGGTCGAAAATAAGCTTGCATTTATCACTCTTTTATAATTAATCTCTCAATATCTCAAGAACAAAGAAAGATATTCAAAATTGGAAAAAAACATTCTTGATCGTCTTATTTTTTTTAATAAGTGTATGAAATTTCATTGCGATCGGATAATTCCTTCTATTTTTTTCGGAAATAAACATTCGATTTTTTGTCAAATTGTCTTACTACACCTGCTACACTTTTCAGACTTTGCCAGTTTGACTTCAAATATATCTGAAACGGTTTGAGATATTCTAAATCAGTAAAATCACCTCTGATTGACATTTTTGAATCAGTGTACAAAATTTCATTGTCATCGAACAATTTCCTCTAATTATTTGGGAATTTTAAATATGATTGTGTCTGGTATGAGCATGTAGTGTAGCGCAGGCATATATGCCGATTAACATTCTAATTTCTAAAAAATGACTCAGAATATTCAAAATTGGAAAAAACGATCTTGATCGCTCTATTTTCTTTAATAAGTGTATGAAATTTCATCGCGATCGGATAATTCCTTCTATTTTTTTCGGTAATTAACATTTAAGAATTGAGTTATTTCGTCACCATTGTCTTGCTACACATTTCAGACTACGTTATTATTATATTGGAGAAAACGTCCAGGTTTGAATATCCATATCTCGGTTATGGTAGATCCTAGAGGGTTGATTTTATTTTCAAAACATTCTTTGGACTTTTTTAAAACTTTTACTCACTCATACTAGGGCTCTATCTCTAATATTTCGGGTAGCTCCACACTGGTCGAAAAAAGGCTTGCATTGTTAAAAATTTTCCAAATTGTTTTCAATATCTCAAAAACGAAAAAAGATATTCAAAATTGGAAAAAAACATTCTTGATCGTCTTATTTTCTTTAATAAGTGTATGAAATTTCATAGCGATCGGATAATTCCTTCTATTTTTTTCGGAAATAAACATTTGATTCTTTGTCAAATTGTCTTACTACACTTGCTACAATTTTCAGACTTTGCCAGTTTGACTTCAAATATATCTGAAACGGTTTGAGATATTCTAAATCAGTAAAATCACCTCTAATTGATTGACATTTTTGAATCAGTGTACAAAATTTCATTGTCATCGAACAATTTCGTCTAATTATTTGGAAATTTTAAATATGATTGTGTCTGGTATGAGCATGTAGTGTAGCGCAGGCATAAATGCCGATTAACATTCTAATATCTCAAAAATGGCTCGAGATATTCAAAATCGGAAAAAACACATCTGATAACTTGACATTTCTCAATCAATGTTCAAAATTTCATCGCAATCAAATATTTTTGTCTATTTATTTGGTTGTTTTTAATATCTTCTCATTACAAATTTACGGCAATGAAATTCACGTTATTATAATGTTGGTTGTTATTATTAAATTGGAGTAAACGTCCGAGTTTCAATTTCCATATCTCGGTTATGGTAGGTACTAGAGGGTTGATTTTTCTTTCAAATTATTCTTTGGACTCTTTTGAAACTTTCACTCATTCATACTAGGGCTTTATCTCTGATATTTCGGGTAGCTCATCACTGGTCGAAAATAAGCTTGTATTTATCACTCTTTTATAATTAATCTCTCAATATCTCAAGAACAAAGAAAGATATTCAAAATTGGAAAAAACATTCTTGATCGTCTTATTTTTTTTAATAAGTGTATGAAATTTCATTGCGATCGGATAATTCCTTCTATTTTTTTCGGAAATAAACATTCGATTTTTTGTCAAATTGTCTTACTACACCTGCTACACTTTTCAGACTTTGCCAGTTTGACTTCAAATATATCTGAAACGGTTTGAGATATTCTAAATCAGTAAAATCACCTCTGATTGATTGACATTTTTGAATCAGTGTACAAAATTTCATTGTCATCGAACAATTTCCTCTAATTATTTGGGAATTTTAAATATGATTGTGTCTGGTGTGAGCATGTAGTGAGGCGCAGGCATAAATGCCGATTATCATTCTAATATCTCAGAAATGGCTCGAGATATTCAAAATCGGAAAAAACACATCTGATAACTTGACATTTCTCAATCAATGTTCAAAATTTCATCGCAATCAAATATTTTTTTCTATTTATTCGGTAGTTTTTAATATCTTCTCATTACAAATTTACGGAATTGAAACTCGCATGTATCAACCGTTATTATTATATTGGAGAAAACGTCCAGGTTTGAATTTCCATATCTCGGTTATGGTAGGCCCTAGAGGGTTGATTTTTTTTTAAAACATTATTTGGACATTTCTTAAACTTTCATTCACTCATACTAGGGCTCTATCTCTAATATTTCGGGTAGCTCATCACTGGTCGAAAATAAGCTTGCTTCTTGCACACTTCTACAATATGACTTTTAATATCTCAAAAACGAAAAAAGATATTAAAAATTGAAAAAAACGTTCTTGATCGCTCTATTTTCTTTAATAAGTGTATGAAATTTCATCCCGATCGGATAATTCCTTCTATTAATTCGGTTACTTTTAATATATTCTCTTTACTAATATACGGCAAATCAATTCACGTTTTTTCACCGTTTCTCATTATATATGATGTTAGTTTCTTTCTGGTTGTTATTATTATATTAGAGTACATCATACTTTATATTTTATTAACTTACAGGAAACAATTTGTGAATATTTAAACAATTTTAGATATGATTGAAATAACCCCATATCGACGCCTGATATATTATATATCAGTTCAACAATGTTTGTAGCGACGGTGGTCCAGTGGTAAAATGCTCGCCTGCCAAGCGAAAACCCAGCGTTCAAATCCTGAGTGGATAATTTTTTTTTTAATTCATTTTCGAACAAATTCATCAAATTAGAGTGTATAAATATTTTTTTATATATAATTATTATGACGTTATAGAATATTTTGAGTTTATAAAATTACTTTTTAAATATTTAATATTTCGTATATGATATGTTGAACTCTTACATTTTTATAGATTTATTTATAGTTCTGTTGTATCTTCATTTTATTATCTGTTTATTTGTATTGCATTTGTATGTATATTCAGAAGTTGTTGTTAAGGTTGAAAATTTTGGTTCATTAATGAGTTCATGTCTTACAGACAGATGCTACATGCATCTCGGTAGGGTTTTGTAGGGCTTATAATATGTTAACAACCTATTAGCATATTATTTTTTAAAATCAAGATTTGAATGTTAGCCTAAGTAATATTATTATTAAGTATGTATGTATGACTCTGAGGTAGAAGGGTTCCGTACTCAAGACTTCTCAATAATTTAAATAGAAAAATAATAATTAGTACTAGACTTTGGGAAAGAACAAAGGCTGTCTCTTATTTCCCGAGAGACTCTATGTGGCGGGTTCCGTACATGATAGTTGTAAATTTCTCAATCAAATGGCTGGATTTTGATGGTGTTTTTACCATTCATGTTTATGAAATTAATTGGAATGATTTGGTAATAGCTGTAAGTGTAACTGGGACTCCTTGGTGGAGTGTTCTGTACCTGTCATATTCAAAGAAATATCCCTTAGCACATAGCTGAATTTTTCAAGATTTTTCGCTATTCTTCGGTTATTAGTACGTCACTGGACTGATTTGTGAGAGGCTGTCAGTACGACTGGTACTTGAAGGTGGAGGGTTCCATACCGGAAAATCCCTAAGACATATGTAGGAGAAGTTCTATTTCTTTTCTCTATTGGTGGATGAATTGGGGTTGGTGTTCGGACTGATTATATATAGGACTCTGTAGTAGAAGGGTTCCATACTCAAGACTTTTTATGACTATATAAAAATAATATTTGAAACAAGACTTTGGGAAAGAAAAAGCCTACCTTTTATTTCCCGTGAGACTCTATGCGGTGAGTTAAGTACCTAAGAATTGTATATTTCTGAACTCGATGACTGGATTTTGATGGCCTTTTCACTATGCATGTTTTTAAAATTTATTGGAATGATTTGTTAATGGCTATAAGTGTAACTGGGCCTATTAAGTGTTGGGTTCTATACCTGTATTATCCAAATATCTCTTAGGTCTATGGCTGAATTGTCGTGGATTTTTCACTATAATTGTGTGTAGTAAGTCACCGGACTGTTTTGTGAGTCTCTCAGTGCGACTAGGACTTAAAGGTGGAGAGTTCCATACCGGAAAATCCCTAAGACATATGTAGGAGAAGTTCTATTTCTTTTCTCTATTGGTGGGTGAATTGGGGTTGGTGTTCGGACTGATTATACATGGGTGTAGGACTCTGTAGTAGGGTTAGGGTTCCATACTCAAGACTTTTTATGACTATATAAAAATAATATTAAAAAATAAGGTTTGGGAAAGAAAAAGCCTACCTCTTATTTCCCATGGGACTCTATGTGGTGGGTTCCGTACCTAAAAGTTGTATATTTTTGAACTCTATGTTTACATTTTGAGGGTCTTTTTACCATGCATGTTAGTAGAATTTATTGCAATGATCTGGTATTGGCTGTAAGTGTAACTGGGCCTCCTAAGTGGAGTGTTCCATACCTGAATTATAAAAACGAATATCTTTTAGCTCTATAGCTCAGTTTTAGTTGATTTTTCGCTATATTTTTGTAAACTGTGTCACTGGACTGTTTTGTGAAAGTCTGTCAGTACGACTGGGACTTAAAGGCGGGGGGTTCCATATCAAAAAATCACTAAGACATATGTAGGAGAAATTTTTATGATGTTCTCTCTTGGTGGATGGATCTGGGTTGATTTTCGGACTGATTTAACGTGCGTGTTGGACTCTGAGGTAACAGGGTTCCAGACTGAGTTTTATTTATTATATTATATAAAAAATAGTATTTTCTTACAAGATCTCGGGAAAAGAGAAAGGCTAACTTTTATTTACATTGGGACTCTATGTGGTGGGTTCCGTACCTGAAAATTGTATATTTCCGAATTCTATGACTGGATTTTGATGGTCTTCTTACCATGCATGTTTGTAAAATTTATTGAAATGATTCATTAGTGTCTGTAAGTGTAATTGGGACTTTTAAGTGGAACGTTCTATACCAGTATTATCCGAAGAAATATCTCTTAGCTCTATGGTTGAATTTTCGTTGATTTTCCGCTTTATTTGTGTGTAGTATGTCACCGGACTGTTTTGTGAAAGTCTGTCAATACGACTGGGATTTAAAAGTGGAGGGTTCCATACCGGAAAATCCCTAAGACATATGTAGGGGATATTCTCATGCTGTTCTATCCTGGTGGATGGATTTGGGTTGTTGTTCGAATTGATTATACGTGCGAGTAGGACTCTGAGGTAGAAGGATTCCATACTCAAGACTTTCTATGACTATATAAAAATAATATTTAAAACTAGACTTTGGGAAAGAAAAAGCCTACCTTTTATTTTCCGTGGGACTCTATGTGGTGGGTTCCGTACCTAAGAGTTGTATATATTTGAACTCTATGATTACATTTTGATGGTCTTTTTACCATGCATGTTAGTAGAATTTATTGCAATAATCTGGTACTGGATGTAAGTGTAACTGGGCCTCCTAAGTAGAGTGTTCCATACCTGAATTATAAAAACAAATATCTTATAGCTCTATGACTCAGTTTTCGTTGACTTTTCGCTATTTTTTTGTAAAGTTTGTCTCACTGGACTGTTTTGTGAGAGTCTGTCAATACGACTGGGATTTAAAAGTGGAGGGTTCCATACCGGAAAATCCCTAAAACATATGTAGCGGATATTCTCATGCTGTTCTGTCCTGGTGTTCGAATTGATTATACGTGCGAGTAGGACTCTGAGGTAGAAGAGTTCCAGACTAAGTTTTATTTATTATATTATATAAAAAATAGTATTGTTTCACTAGATCTCGGGAAAAGAAAAGGCTAACTTCTATTTACCTTGGGACTCTATGTGGTGGATTCCGTACCTGAAAATTGTATATTTCCGAATTCTATGACTAGATTTTGATGGTCTTTTTAGCAAGCATGTTTGTAAAATTTATTGGAATGGTTCATTAGTGTCTGTAAGTGTAATTGGTACTTCTAAGTGGAACGTTTTATACCAGTATTATTCCAAGAAATATATCTTAGCTCTATGGTTGAATTTTCGTTGATTTTGCGATATATTTGTGTGTAGTGTGTTACTGGACTGGGAATATAAGTGGTGGGTTGTAGTACAGATTCTCATGCTGTTCTCTCTTTGAGGTTGGATTTGGGTTGGCGTTCGGACTGGTTCTACTTGCGGGTGGGACTATGGGGTAGTGGGATGTTTTAATATATATTTTTAGCTTTAATTTTTTACAATTTATATATTTTATAACTTATATATATTTTATAACTAACACATAAAAGTGATTAAATTGATCAAAATCTTGAAATCTGAAAACAAGATTATTTCTAATTTTTAGCTCTTAACTTGGTCTAAAATATCTGTTTTCAACATTTTATGACTAAATAAGCTATAATATGTACAATCCACACATAAAAGTGCAGAAATTGAAAAGAAACTTGAAATCTGAAAACAAGATTATTTCTTATTTTTAGCTCTTAACTTGGTCTAAAATATCTGTTTTCAACATTTTATGACTAAATAAGCTATAATATGTACAATCCACACATAAAAGTGCAGAAATTGAAAAGAAACTTGAAATCTGAAAACAAGATTATTTCTAATTTTTAGCTCTTAACTTGGTCTAAAATATCTGTTTTCAACATTTTATGACTAAATAAGCTATAATATGTCGAATCCACACATAAAAGTGAATAAATTGAACAAAAACTTGAAATCTGAAAACAAGATTATTTCTAATTTTTAGCTCTTAACTTGGTCTAAAATATCTGTTTTCAACATTTTATGACTAAATAAGCTATAATATGTCTAATCCACACATAAAAGTGAATAAATTGAACAAAATCTTGAAATCTGAAAACAAGATTATTTCTCATTTTTAGCTCTTAACTTGGTCTAAAATATCTGTTTTCAACATTTTATGACTAAATAAGCTATAATATGTACAATCCACACATAAAAGTGCAGAAATTGAAAAGAAACTTGAAATCTGAAAACAAGATTATTTCTAATTTTTAGCTCTTAACTTGGTCTAAAATATCTGTTTTCAACATTTTATGACTAAATAAGCTATAATATGTCTAATGCACACATAAAAGTGAATAAATTGAACAAAAACTTGAAATCTGAAAACAAGATTATTTCTAATTTTTAGCTCTTAACTTGGTCTAAAATATCTGTTTTCAACATTTTATGACTAAATAAGCTATAATATGTACAATCCACACATAAAAGTGCAGAAATTGAAAAGAAACTTGAAATCTGAAAACAAGATTATTTCTAATTTTTAGCTCTTAACTTGGTCTAAAATATCTGTTTTCAACATTTTATGACTAAATAAGCTATAATATGTCTAATCCACACATAAAAGTGAATAAATTGAACAAAAACTTGAAATCTGAAAACAAGATTATTTCTAATTTTTAGCTCTTAACTTGGTCTAAAATATCTGTTTTCAACATTTTATGACTAAATAAGCTATAATATGTCTAATCCACACATAAAAGTGAATAAATTGAACAAAATCTTGAAATCTGAAAACAAGATTATTTCTAATTTTTAGCTCTTAACTTGGTCTAAAATATCTGTTTTCAACATTTTATGACTAAATAAGCTATAATATGTACAATCCACACATAAAAGTGCAGAAATTGAAAAGAAACTTGAAATCTGAAAACAAGATTATTTCTAATTTTTAGCTCTTAACTTGGTCTAAAATATCTGTTTTCAACATTTTATGACTAAATAAGCTATAATATGTCTAATCCACACATAAAAGTGAACAAATTGAACAAAATCTTGAAATCTGAAAACAAGATTATTTCTAATTTTTAGCTCTTAACTTGGTCTAAAATATCTGTTTTCAACATTTTATGACTAAATAAGCTATAATATGTACAATCCACACATAAAAGTGCAGAAATTGAAAAGAAACTTGAAATCTGAAAACAAGATTATTTCTAATTTTTAGCTCTTAACTTGGTCTAAAATATCTGTTTTCAACATTTTATGACTAAATAAGCTATAATATGTCTAATCCACACATAAAAGTGAATAAATTGAACAAAAACTTGAAATCTGAAAACAAGATTATTTCTAATTTTTAGCTCTTAACTTGGTCTAAAATATCTGTTGTCAACATTTTATGACAAAATAAGCTATAATATGTACAATCCACACATAAAAGTGCAGAAATTGAAAAGAAACTTGAAATCTGAAAACAAGATTATTTCTAATTTTTAGCTCTTAACTTGGTCTAAAATATCTGTTTTCAACATTTTATGACTAAATAAGCTATAATATGTCTAATCCACACATAAAAGTGAATAAATTGAACAAAATCTTGAAATCTGAAAACAAGATTATTTCTAATTTGTAGCTCTTAACTTGGTCTAAAATATCTTTTTTCAACATTTTATGACTAAATAAGCTATAATATGTCTAATCCACACATAAAAGTGAATAAATTGAACAACATCTTGAAATCTGAAAACAAGATTATTTCTAATTTTTAGCTCTTAACTTGGTCTAAAATATCTGTTTTCAACATTTTATGACTAAATAAGCTATAATATGTACAATCCACACATAAAAGTGCAGAAATTGAAAAGAAACTTGAAATCTGAAAACAAGATTATTTCTAATTTTTAGCTCTTAACTTGGTCTAAAATATCTGTTTTCAACATTTTATGACTAAATAAGCTATAATATGTCTAATCCACACATAAAAGTGAATAAATTGAACAAAAACTTGAAATCTGAAAACAAGATTATTTCTAATTTTTAGCTCTTAACTTGGTCTAAAATATCTGTTTTCAACATTTTATGACTAAATAAGCTATAATATGTCTAATCCACACATAAAAGTGAATAAATTGAACAAAATCTTGAAATCTGAAAACAAGATTATTTCTAATTTTTAGCTCTTAACTTGGTCTAAAATATCTGTTTTCAACATTTTATGACTAAATAAGCTATAATATGTACAATCCACACATAAAAGTGCAGAAATTGAAAAGAAACTTGAAATCTGAAAACAAGATTATTTCTAATTTTTAGCTCTTAACTTGGTCTAAAATATCTGTTTTCAACATTTTATGACTAAATAAGCTATAATATGTCTAATCCACACATAAAAGTGAATAAATTGAACAAAAACTTGAAATCTGAAAACAAGATTATTTCTAATTTTTAGCTCTTAACTTGGTCTAAAATATCTGTTTTCAACATTTTATGACTAAATAAGCTATAATATGTCTAATCCACACATAAAAGTGAATAAATTGAACAAAATCTAGAAATCTGAAAACAAGATTATTTCTAATTTTTAGCTCTTAACTTGGTCTAAAATATCTGTTTTCAACATTTTATGACTAAATAAGCTATAATATGTACAATCCACACATAAAAGTGCAGAAATTGAAAAGAAACTTGAAATCTGAAAACAAGATTATTTCTAATTTTTAGCTCTTAACTTGGTCTAAAATATCTGTTTTCAACATTTTATGACTAAATAAGCTATAATATGTCTAATCCACACATAAAAGTGAATAAATTGAACAAAAACTTGAAATCTGAAAACAAGATTATTTCTAATTTTTAGCTCTTAACTTGGTCTAAAATATCTGTTTTCAACATTTTATGACTAAATAAGCTATAATATGTACAATCCACACATAAAAGTGCAGAAATTGAAAAGAAACTTGAAATCTGAAAACAAGATTATTTCTAATTTTTAGCTCTTAACTTGGTCTAAAATATCTGTTTTCAACATTTTATGACTAAATAAGCTATAATATGTCTAATCCACACATAAAAGTGAATAAATTGAACAAAAACTTGAAATCTGGAAACAAGATTATTTCTAATTTTTACATCTTAACTTGGTCTAAAATATCTGTTTTCAACATTTTATGACTAAATAAGCTATAATATGTCTAATCCACACATAATAGTGAATAAATTGAACAAAATCTTGAAATCTGAAAACAAGATTATTTCTAATTTTTAGCTCTTAACTTGGTCTAAAATATCTGTTTTCAACATTTTATGACTAAATAAGCTATAATATGTACAATCCACACATAAAAGTGCAGAAATTGAAAAGAAACTTGAAATCTGAAAACAAGATTATTTCTAATTTTTAGCTCTCAACTTGGTCTAAAATATCTGTTTTCAACATTTTATGACTAAATAAGCTATAATATGTCTAATCCACACATAAAAGTGAATAAATTGAACAAAAACTTGAAATCTGAAAACAAGATTATTTCTAATTTTTAGCTCTTAACTTGGTCTAAAATATCTGTTTTCAACATTTTATGACTAAATAAGCTATAATATGTCTAATCCACACATAAAAGTGAATAAATTGAACAAAATCTTGAAATCTGAAAACAAGATTATTTCTAATTTTTAGCTCTTAACTTGGTCTAAAATATCTTTTTTCAACATTTTATGACTAAATAAGCTATAATATGTCTAATCCACACATAAAAGTGAATAAATTGAACAACATCTTGAAATTCGAAAACAAGATTATTTCTAATTTTTAGCTCTTAACTTGGTCTAAAATATCTGTTTTCAACATTTTATGACTAAATAAGCTATAATATGTACAATCCACACATAAAAGTGCAGAAATTGAAAAGAAACTTGAAATCTGAAAACAAGATTATTTCTAATTTTTAGCTCTTAACTTGGTCTAAAATATCTGTTTTCAACATTTTATGACTAAATAAGCTATAATATGTCTAATTCACACATAAAAGTGAATAAATTGAACAAAAACTTGAAATCTGAAAACAAGATTATTTCTAATTTTTAGCTCTTAACTTGGTCTAAAATATCTGTTTTCAACATTTTATGACTAAATAAGCTATAATATGTCTAATCCACACATAAAAGTGAATAAATTGAACAAAATCTTGAAATCTGAAAACAAGATTATTTCTAATTTTTAGCTCTTAACTTGGTCTAAAATATCTGTTTTCAACATTTTATGACTAAATAAGCTATAATATGTACAATCCACACATAAAAGTGCAGAAATTGAAAAGAAACTTGAAATCTGAAAACAAGATTATTTCTAATTTTTAGCTCTTAACTTGGTCTAAAATATCTGTTTTCAACATTTTATGACTAAATAAGCTATAATATGTCTAATCCACACATAAAAGTGAATGAATTGAACAAAAACTTGAAATCTGAAAACAAGATTATTTCTAATTTTTAGCTCTTAACTTGGTCTAAAATATCTGTTTTCAACATTTTATGACTAAATAAGCTATAATATGTCTAATCCACACATAAAAGTGAATAAATTGAACAAAATCTTGAAATCTGAAAACAAGATTATTTCTAATTTTTAGCTCTTAACTTGGTCTAAAATATCTGTTTTCAACATTTTATGACTAAATAAGCTATAATATGTACAATCCACACATAAAAGTGCAGAAATTGAAAAGAAACTTGAAATCTGAAAACAAGATTATTTCTAATTTTTAGCTCTTAACTTGGTCTAAAATATCTGTTTTCAACATTTTATGACTAAATAAGCTATAATATGTCTAATCCACACATAAAAGTGAATAAATTGAACAAAAACTTGAAATCTGAAAACAAGATTATATCTAATTTTTGGCTCTTAACTTGGTCTAAAATATCTGTTTTCAACATTTTATGACTAAATAAGCTATAATATGTCTAATCCACACATAAAAGTGAATAAATTGAACAAAATCTTGAAATCTGAAAACAAGATTATTTCTAATTTTTAGCTCTTAACTTGGTCTAAAATATCTGTTTTCAACATTTTATGACTAAATAAGCTATAATATGTACAATCCACACATAAAAGTGCAGAAATTGAAAAGAAACTTGAAATGTGAAAACAAGATTATTTCTAATTTTTAGCTCTTAACTTGGTCTAAAATATCTGTTTTCAACATTTTATGACTAAATAAGCTATAATATGTACAATCCACACATAAAAGTGCAGAAATTGAAAAGAAACTTGAAATCTGAAAACAAGATTATTTCTAATTTTTAGCTCTTAACTTGGTCTAAAATATCTGTTTTCAACATTTTATGACTAAATAAGCTATAATATGTCTAATCCACACATAAAAGTGAATAAATTGAACAAAAACTTGAAATCTGAAAACAAGATTATTTCTAATTTTTAGCTCTTAACTTGGTCTAAAATATCTGTTTTCAACATTTTATGACTAAATAAGCTATAATATGTCTAATCCACACATAAAAGTGAATAAATTGAACAAAATCTTGAAATCTGAAAACAAGATTATTTCTAATTTTTAGCTCTTAACTTGGTCTAAAATATCTGTTTTCAACATTTTATGACTAAATAAGCTATAATATGTACAATCCACACATAAAAGTGCAGAAATTGAAAAGAAACTTGAAATCTGAAAACAAGATTATTTCAAATTTTTAGCACTTAACTTGGTCTAAAATATCTGTTTTCAACATTTTATGACTAAATAAGCTATAATATGTCTAATCCACACATAAAAGTGAATAAATTGAACAAAATCTTGAAATCTGAAAACAAGATTATTTCTAATTTTTAGCTCTTAACTTGGTCTAAAATATCTGTTTTCAACATTTTATGACTAAATAAGCTATAATATGTACAATCCACACATAAAAGTGCAGAAATTGAAAAGAAACTTGAAATCTGAAAACAAGATCATTTATAATTTTTAGCTCTTAACTTGGTCTAAAATATCTGTTTTCAACATTTTATGACTAAATAAGCTATAATATGTCTAATCCACACATAAAAGTGAATAAATTGAACAAAAACTTGAAATCTGAAAACAAGATTATTTCTAATTTTTAGCTCTTAACTTGGTCTAAAATATCTGTTTTCAACATTTTATGACTAAATAAGCTATAATATGTCTAATCCACACATAAAAGTGAATAAATTGAACAAAATCTTGAAATCTGAAAACAAGATTATTTCTAATTTTTAGCTCTTAACTTGGTCTAAAATATCTGTTTTCAACATTTTATGACTAAATAAGCTATAATATGTACAATCCACACATAAAAGTGCAGAAATTGAAAAGAAACTTGAAATCTGAAAACAAGATTATTTCTAATTTTTAGCTCTTATCTTGGTCTAAAATATCTGTTTTCAACATTTTATGACTAAATAAGCTATAATATGTCTAATCCACACATAAAAGTGAATAAATTGAACAAAAACTTGAAATCTGAAAACAAGATTATTTCTAATTTTTAGCTCTTAACTTGGTCTAAAATATCTGTTTTCAACATTTTATGACTAAATAAGCTATAATATGTCTAATCCACACATAAAAGTGAATAAATTGAACAAAATCTTGAAATCTGAAAACAAGATTATTTCTAATTTTTAGCTCTTAACTTGGTCTAAAATATCTGTTTTCAACATTTTATGACTAAATAAGCTATAATACGTACAATCCACACATAAAAGTGCAGAAATTGAAAAGAAACTTGAAATCTGAAAACAAGATTATTTCTAATTTTTAGCTCTTAACTTGGTCTAAAATATCTGTTTTCAACATTTTATGACTAAATAAGCTATAATATGTCTAGTCCACACATAAAAGTGAATAAATTGAACAAAAACTTGAAATCTGAAAATAAGATTATTTCTAATTTTTAGCTCTTAACTTGGTCTAAAATATCTGTTTTCAACATTTTATGACTAAATAAGCTATAATATGTCTAATCCACACATAAAAGTGAATAAATTGAACAAAATCTTGAAATCTGAAAACAAGATTATTTCTAATTTTTAGCTCTTAACTTGGTCTAAAATATCTGTTTTCAACATTTTATGACTAAATAAGCTATAATATGTACAATCCACACATAAAAGTGCAGAAATTGAAAAGAAACTTGAAATCTGAAAACAAGATTATTTCTAATTTTTAGCTCTTAACTTGGTCTAAAATATCTGTTTTCAACATTTTATGACTAAATAAGCTATAATATGTACAATACACACATAAAAGTGCAGAAATTGAAAAGAAACTTGAAATCTGAAAACAAGATTATTTCTAATTTTTAGCTCTTAACTTGGTCTAAAATATCTGTTTTCAACATTTTATGACTAAATAAGCTATAATATGTCTAATCCACACATAAAAGTGAATAAATTGAACAAAAACTTGAAATCTGAAAACAAGATTATTTCTAATTTTTAGCTCTTAACTTGGTCTAAAATATCTGTTTTCAACATTTTATGACTAAATAAGCTATAATATGTCTAATCCACACATAAAAGTGAATAAATTGAACAAAATCTTGAAATCTGAAAACAAGATTATTTCTAATTTTTAGCTCTTAACTTGGTCTAAAATATCTGTTTTCAACATTTTATGACTAAATAAGCTATAATATATCTAATCCACACATAAAAGTGAATAAATTGAACAAAAACTTGAAATCTGAAAACAAGATTATTTCTAATTT
The DNA here is from genome assembly GCA_958507055.1 of Crioceris asparagi. NCBI lineage: Eukaryota > Metazoa > Arthropoda > Insecta > Coleoptera > Chrysomelidae > Crioceris > Crioceris asparagi. The sequence continues at coordinate 10,943 of CAUEHI010000186.1, read as the reverse complement.
TTAGCTCTTAACTTGGTCTAAAGTATCTGTTTTCAACATTTTATGACTAAATAAGCTATAATATGTCTAATCCACACATAAAAGTGAATAAATTGAACAAAATCTTGAAATCTGAAAACAAGATTATTTCTAATTTTTAGCTCTTAACTTGGTCTAAAATATCTGCTTTCAACATTTTATGACTAAATAAGCTATAATATGTACAATCCACACATAAAAGTGCAGAAATTGAAAAGAAACTTGAAATCTGAAAACAAGATTATTTCTAATTTTTAGCTCTTAACTTGGTCTAAAATATCTGTTTTCAACATTTTATGACTAAATAAGCTATAATATGTCTAATCCACACATAAAAGTGAATAAATTGAACAAAATCTTGAAATCTGAAAACAAGATTATTTCTAATTTTTAGCTCTTAACTTGGTCTAAAATATCTGTTTTCAACATTTTATGACTAAATAAGCTATAATATATCTAATCCACACATAAAAGTGAATAAATTGAACAAAAACTTGAAATCTGAAAACAAGATTATTTCTAATTTTTAGCTCTTAACTTGGTCTAAAGTATCTGTTTTCAACATTTTATGACTAAATAAGCTATAATATGTCTAATCCACACATAAAAGTGAATAAATTGAACAAAATCTTGAAATCTGAAAACAAGATTATTTCTAATTTTTAGCTCTTAACTTGGTCTAAAATATCTGCTTTCAACATTTTATGACTAAATAAGCTATAATATGTACAATCCACACATAAAAGTGCAGAAATTGAAAAGAAACTTGAAATCTGAAAACAAGATTATTTCTAATTTTTAGCTCTTAACTTGGTCTAAAATATCTGTTTTCAACATTTTATGACTAAATAAGCTATAATATGTCTAATCCACACATAAAAGTGCAGAAATTGAAAAGAAACTTGAAATCTGAAAACAAGATTATTTCTAATTTTTAGCTCTTAACTTGGTCTAAAATATCTGTTTTCAACATTTTATGACTAAATAAGCTATAATATGTCTAATCCACACATAAAAGTGAATAAATTGAACAAAAACTTGAAATCTGAAAACAAGATTATTTCTAATTTTTAGCTCTTAACTTGGTCTAAAATATCTGTTTTCAACATTTTATGACTAAATAAGCTATAATATGTCTAATCCACACATAAAAGTGAATAAATTGAACAAAATCTTGAAATCTGAAAACAAGATTATTTCTAATTTTTAGCTCTTAACTTGGTCTAAAATATCTGTTTTCAACATTTTATGACTAAATAAGCTATAATATGTACAATCCACACATAAAAGTGCAGAAATTGAAAAGAAACTTGAAATCTGAAAACAAGATTATTTCTAATTTTTAGCTCTTAACTTGGTCTAAAATATCTGTTTTCAACATTTTATGACTAAATAAGCTATAATATGTACAATCCACACATAAAAGTGCAGAAATTGAAAAGAAACTTGAAATCTGAAAACAAGATTATTTCTAATTTTTAGCTCTTAACTTGGTCTAAAATATCTGTTTTCAACATTTTATGACTAAATAAGCTATAATATGTCTAATCCACACATAAAAGTGAATAAATTGAACAAAAACTTGAAATCTGAAAACAAGATTATTTCTAATTTTTAGCTCTTAACTTGGTCTAAAATATCTGTTTTCAACATTTTATGACTAAATAAGCTATAATATGTCTAATCCACACATAAAAGTGAATAAATTGAACAAAATCTTGAAATCTGAAAACAAGATTATTTCTAATTTTTAGCTCTTAACTTGGTCTAAAATATCTGTTTTCAACATTTTATGACTAAATAAGCTATAATATGTACAATCCACACATAAAAGTGCAGAAATTGAAAAGAAACTTGAAATCTGAAAACAAGATTATTTCTAATTTTTAGCTCTTAACTTGGTCTAAAATATCTGTTTTTAACATTTTATGACTAAATAAGCTATAATATGTCTAATCCACACATAAAAGTGAATAAATTGAACAAAAACTTGAAATCTGAAAACAAGATTATTTCTAATTTTTAGCTCTTAACTTGGTCTAAAATATCTGTTTTCAACATTTTATGACTAAATAAGCTATAATATGTCTAATCCAAACATAAAAGTGAATAAATTGAACAAAATCTTGAAATCTGAAAACAAGATTATTTATAATTTTTAGCTCTTAACTTGGTCTAAAATATCTGTTTTCAACATTTTATGACTAAATAAGCTATAATATGTACAATCCACACATAAAAGTGCAGAAATTGAAAAGAAACTTGAAATCTGAAAACAAGATTATTTCTAATTTTTAGCTCTTAACTTGGTCTAAAATATCTGTTTTCAACATTTTATGACTAAATAAGCTATAATATGTCTAATCCACACATAAAAGTGAATAAATTGAACAAAAACTTGAAATCTGAAAACAAGATTATTTCTAATTTTTAGCTCTTAACTTGGTCTAAAATATCTGTTTTCAACATTTTATGACTAAATAAGCTATAATATGTCTAATCCACACATAAAAGTGAATAAATTGAACAAAATCTTGAAATCTGAAAACAAGATTATTTCTAATTTTTAGCTCTTAACTTGGTCTAAAATATCTGTTTTCAACATTTTATGACTAAATAAGCTATAATATGTACAATCCACACATAAAAGTGCAGAAATTGAAAAGAAACTTGAAATCTGAAAACAGATTATTTCTAATTTTTAGCTCTTAACTTGGTCTAAAATATCTGTTTTCAACATTTTATGACTAAATAAGCTATAATATGTCTAATCCACACATAAAAGTGCAGAAATTGAAAAGAAACTTGAAATCTGAAAACAAGATTATTTCTAATTTTTAGCTCTTAACTTGGTCTAAAATATCTGTTTTCAACATTTTATGACTAAATAAGCTATAATAAGTCTAATCCACACATAAAAGTGAATAAATTGAACAAAAACTTGAAATCTGAAAACAAGATTATTTCTAATTTTTAGCTCTTAACTTGGTCTAAAATATCTGTTTTCAACATTTTATGACTAAATAAGCTATAATATGTCTAATCCACACATAAAAGTGAATAAATTGAACAAAATCTTGAAATCTGAAAACAAGATTATTTCTAATTTTTAGCTCTTAACTTGGTCTAAAATATCTGTTTTCAACATTTTATGACTAAATAAGCTATAATATGTACAATCCACACATAAAAGTGCAGAAATTGAAAAGAAACTTGAAATCTGAAAACAAGATTATTTCTAATTTTTAGCTCTTAACTTGGTCTAAAATATCTGTTTTCAACATTTTATGACTAAATAAGCTATAATATGTACAATCCACACATAAAAGTGCAGAAATTGAAAAGAAACTTGAAATCTGAAAACAAGATTATTTCTAATTTTTAGCTCTTAACTTGGTCTAAAATATCTGTTTTCAACATTTTATGACTAAATAAGCTATAATATGTCTAATCCACACATAAAAGTGAATAAATTGAGCAAAAACTTGAAATCTGAAAACAAGATTATTTCTTATTTTTAGCTCTTAACTTGGTCTAAAATATCTGTTTTCAACATTTTATGACTAAATAAGCTATAATATGTCTAATCCACACATAAAAGTGAATAAATTGAACAAAATCTTGAAATCTGAAAACAAGATTATTTCTAATTTTTAGCTCTTAACTTGGTCTAAAATATCTGTTTTCAACATTTTATGACTAAATAAGCTATAATATGTACAATCCACACATAAAAGTGCAGAAATTGAAAAGAAACTTGAAATCTGAAAACAAGATTATTTCTAATTTTTAGCTCTTAACTTGGTCTAAAATATCTGTTTTCAACATTTTATGACTAAATAAGCTATAATATATCTAATCCACACATAAAAGTGAATAAATTGAACAAAAACTTGAAATCTGAAAACAAGATTATTTCTAATTTTTAGCTCTTAACTTGGTCTAAAATATCTGTTTTCAACATTTTATGACTAAATAAGCTATAATATGTCTAATCCACACATAAAAGTGAATAAATTGAACAAAATCTTGAAATCTGAAAACTAGATTATTTCTAATTTTTAGCTCTTAACTTGGTCTAAAATATCTGTTTTCAACATTTTATGACTAAATAAGCTATAATATGTACAATCCACACATAAAAGTGCAGAAATTGAAAAGAAACTTGAAATCTGAAAACAAGATTATTTCTAATTTTTAGCTCTTAACTTGGTCTAAAATATCTGTTTTCAACATTTTATGACTAAATAAGCTATAATATGTCTAATCCACACATAAAAGTGAATAAATTGAACAAAAACTTGAAATCTGAAAACAAGATTATTTCTAATTTTTAGCTCTTAACTTGGTCTAAAATATCTGTTTTCAACATTTTATGACTAAATAAGCTATAATATGTCTTATCCACTCATAAAAGTGAATAAATTGAACAAAATCTTGAAATCTGAAAACAAGATTATTTATAATTTTTAGCTCTTAACTTGGTCTAAAATATCTGTTTTCAACATTTTATGACTAAATAAGCTATAATATGTACAATCCACACATAAAAGTGCAGAAATTGAAAAGAAACTTGAAATCTGAAAACAAGATTATTTCTAATTTTTAGCTCTTAACTTGGTCTCAAATATCTGTTTTCAACATTTTATGACTAAATAAGCTATAATATGTCTAATCCACACATAAAAGTGAATAAATTGAACAAAAACTTGAAATCTGAAAACAAGATTATTTCTAATTTTTAGCTCTTAACTTGGTCTAAAATATCTGTTTTCAACATTTTATGACTAAATAAGCTATAATATGTCTAATCCACACATAAAAGTGAATAAATTGAACAAAATCTTGAAATCTGAAAACAAGATTATTTCTAATTTTTAGCTCTTAACTTGGTCTAAAATATCTGTTTTCAACATTTTATGACTAAATAAGCTATAATATGTACAATTTACACATAAAAGTGCAGAAATTGAAAAGAAACTTGAAATCTGAAAACAAGATTATTTCTAATTTTTAGCTCTTAACTTGGTCTAAAATATCTGTTTTCAACATTTTATGACTAAATAAGCTATAATATGTCTAATCCACACATAAAAGTGAATAAATTGAACAAAACTTGAAATCTGAAAACAAGATTATTTCAAATTTTTAGCTCTTAACTTGGTCTAAAATATCTGTTTTCAACATTTTATGACTAAATAAGCTATAATATGTCTAATCCACACATAAAAGTGAATAAATTGAACAAAATCTTGAAATCTGAAAACAAGATTATTTCTAATTTTTAGCTCTTAACTTGGTCTAAAATATCTGTATTCAACATTTTATGACTAAATAAGCTATAATATGTACAATCCACACATAAAAGTGCAGAAATTGAAAAGAAACTTGAAATCTGAAAACAAGATTATTTCTAATTTTTAGCTCTTAACTTGGTCTAAAATATCTGTTTTCAACATTTTATGACTAAATAAGCTATAATATTTACAATCCACACATAAAAGTGCAGAAATTGAAAAGAAACTTGAAATCTGAAAACAAGATTATTTCTAATTTTTAACTCTTAACTTGGTCTAAAATATCTGTTTTCAACATTTTATGACTAAATAAGCTATAATATGTCTAATCCACACATAAAAGTGAATAAATTGAACAAAAACTTGAAATCTGAAAACAAGATTATTTCTAATTTTTAGCTCTTAACTTGGTCTAAAATATCTGTTTTCAACATTTTATGACTAAATAAGCTATAATATGTCTAATCCACACATAAAAGTGAATAAATTGAACAAAATCTTGAAATCTGAAAACAAGATTATTTCTAATTTTTAGCTCTTAAACTTGGTCTAAATTATCTGTTTTCAATATTTTATGACTAAATAAGCTATAATATGTACAATCCACACATAAAAGTGCAGATATTGAAAAGAAACTTGAAATCTGAAAACAAGATTATTTCTAATTTTTAGCTCTTAACTTGGTCTAAAATATCTGTTTTCAACATTTTATGACTAAATAAGCTATAATATGTCTAATCCACACATAAAAGTGAATAAATTGAACAAAAACTTGAAATCTGAAAACAAGATTATTTCTAATTTTTAGCTCTTAACTTGGTCTAAAATATCTGTTTTCAACATTTTATGACTAAATAAGCTATAATATGTCTAATCCACACATAAAAGTGAATAAATTGAACAAAATCTTGAAATCTGAAAACAAGATTATTTCTAATTTTTAGCTCTTAACTTGGTCTAAAATATCTGTTTTCAACATTTTATGACTAAATAAGCTATAATATGTACAATCCACACATAAAAGTGCAGAAATTGAAAAGAAACTTGAAATCTGAAAACAAGATTATTTCTAATTTTTAGCTCTTAACTTGGTCTAAAATATCTGTTTTCAACATTTTATGACTAAATAAGCTATAATATGTCTAATCCTCACATAAAAGTGAATAAATTGAACAAAAACTTGAAATCTGAAAACAAGATTATTTCTAATTTTTAGCTCTTAACTTGGTCTAAAATATCTTTTTTCAACATTTTATGACTAAATAAGCTATAATATGTCTAATCCACACATAAAAGTGAATAAATTGAACAACATCTTGAAATCTGAAAACAAGATTATTTCTAATTTTTAGCTCTTAACTTGGCCTAAAATATCTGTTTTCAACATTTTATGACTAAATAAGCTATAATATGTACAATCCACACATAAAAGTGCAGAAATTGAAAAGAAACTTGAAATCTGAAAACAAGATTATTTCTAATTTTTAGCTCTTAACTTGGTCTAAAATATCTGTTTTCAACATTTTATGACTAAATAAGCTATAATATGTCTAATCCACACATAAAAGTGAATAAATTGAACAAAAACTTGAAATCTGAAAACAAGATTATTTCTAATTTTTAGCTCTTAACTTGGTCTAAAATATCTGTTTTCAACATTTTATGACTAAATAAGCTATAATATGTACAATCCACACATAAAAGTGCAGAAATTGAAAAGAAACTTGAAATCTGAAAACAAGATTATTTCTAATTTTTAGCTCTTAACTTGGTCTAAAATATCTGTTTTCAACATTTTATGACTAAATAAGCTATAATATGTCTAATCCACACATAAAAGTGAATAAATTGAACAAAATCTTGAAATCTGAAAACAAGATTATTTCTAATTTTTAGCTCTTAACTTGGTCTAAAATATCTGTTTTCAACATTTTATGACTAAATAAGCTATAATATGTACAATCCACACATAAAAGTGCAGAAATTGAAAAGAAACTTGAAATCTGAAAACAGGATTATTTCTAATTTTTAGCTCTTAACTTGGTCTAAAATATCTGTTTTCAACATTTTATGACTAAATAAGCTATAATATGTCTAATCCACACATAAAAGTGAATAAATTGAACAAAAACTTTAAATCGGAAAACAAGATTATTTCTAATTTTTAGCTCTTAACTTGGTCTAAAATATCTGTTTTCAACAGTTTATGACTAAATAAGCTATAATATGTACAATCCACACAAAAAGTGCAGAAATTGAAAAGAAACATGAAATCTGAAAACAAGATTATTTCTTATTTTTAGCTCTTAACTTGGTCTAAAATATCTGTTTTCAACATTTTATGACTAAATAAGCTATAATATGTCTAATCCACATATAAAAGTGAATAAATTGAACAAAAACTTGAAATCTGAAAACAAGATTATTTCTAATTTTTAGCTCTTAACTTGGTCTAAAATATCTGTTTTCAACATTTTATGACTAAATAAGCTATAATATGTCTAATCCACACATAAAAGTGAATAAATTGAACAAAATCTTGAAATCTGAAAACAAGATTATTTCTAATTTTTAGCTCTTAACTTGGTCTAAAATATCTGTTTTCAACATTTTATGACTAAATAAGCTATAATATGTACAATCCACACATAAAAGTGCAGAAATTGAAAAGAAACTTGAAATCTGAAAACAAGATTATTTCTAATTTTTAGCTCTTAACTTGGTCTAAAATATCTGTTTTCAACATTTTATGACTAAATAAGCTATAATATGTCTAATCCACACATAAAAGTGAATAAATTGAACAAAATCTTGAAATCTGAAAACAAGATTATTTCTAATTTTTAGCTCTTAACTTGGTCTAAAATATCTGTTTTCAACATTTTATGACTAAATAAGCTATAATATGTCTAATCCACACATAAAAGTGAATAAATTGAACAAAATCTTGAAATCTGAAAACAAGATTATTTCTAATTTTTAGCTCTTAACTTGGTCTAAAATATCTGTTTTCAACATTTTATGACTAAATAAGCTATAATATGTACAATCCACACATAAAAGTGCAGAAATTGAAAAGAAACTTGAAATCTGAAAACAAGATTATTTCTAATTTTTAGCTCTTAACTTGGTCTAAAATATCTGTTTTCAACATTTTATGACTAAATAAGCTATAATATGTCTAATCCACACATAAAAGTGAATAAATTGAACAAAAACTTTAAATCGGAAAACAAGATTATTTCTAATTTTTAGCTCTTAACTTGGTCTAAAATATCTGTTTTCAACAGTTTATGACTAAATAAGCTATAATATGTACAATCCACACAAAAAGTGCAGAAATTGAAAAGAAACATGAAATCTGAAAACAAGATTATTTCTAATTTTTAGCTCTTAACTTGGTCTAAAATATATGTTTCAACATTTTATGACTAAATAAGCTATAATATGTCTAATCCACACATAAAAGTGAATAAATTGAACAAAAACTTGAAATCTGAAAACAAGATTATTTCTAATTTTTAGCTCTTAACTTGGTCTAAAATATCTGTTTTCAACATTTTATGACTAAATAAGCTATAATATGTCTAATCCACACATAAAAGTGAATAAATTGAACAAAATCTTGAAATCTGAAAACAAGATTATTTCTAATTTTTAGCTCTTAACTTGGTCTAAAATATCTGTTTTCAACATTTTATGACTAAATAAGCTATAATATGTACAATCCACACATAAAAGTGCAGAAATTGAAAAGAAACTTGAAATCTGAAAACAAGATTATTTCTAATTTTTAGCTCTTAACTTGGTCTAAAATATCTGTTTTCAACATTTTATGACTAAATAAGCTATAATATGTCTAATCCAAACATAAAAGTGCAGAAATTGAAAAGAAACTTGAAATCTGAAAACAAGATTATTTCTAATTTTTAGCTCTTAACTTGGTCTAAAATATCTGTTTTCAACATTTTATGACTAAATAAGCTATAATATGTCTAATCCACACATAAAAGTGAATAAATTGAACAAAAACTTGAAATCTGAAAACAAGATTATTTCTAATTTTTAGCTCTTAACTTGGTCTAAAATATCTATTTTCAACATTTTATGACTAAATAAGCTATAATATGTCTAATCCACACATAAAAGTGAATAAAATGAACAAAATCTTGAAATCTGAAAACAAGATTATTTCTAATTTTTAGCTCTTAACTTGGTCTAAAATATCTGTTTTCAACATTTTATGACTAAATAAGCTATAATATGTACAATCCACACATAAAAGTGCAGAAATTGAAAAGAAACTTGAAATCTGAAAACAAGATTATTTCTAATTTTTAGCTCTTAACTTGGTCTAAAATATCTGTTTTCAACATTTTATGACTAAATAAGCTATAATATGTACAATCCACACATAAAAGTGCAGAAATTGAAAAGAAACTTGATATCTGAAAACAAGATTATTTCTAATTTTTAGCTCTTAACTTGGTCTAAAATATCTGTTTTCAACATTTTATGACTAAATAAGCTATAATATGTCTAATCCACACATAAAAGTGAATAAATTGAACAAAAACTTGAAATCTGAAAACAAGATTATTTCTTATTTTTAGCTCTTAACTTGGTCTAAAATATCTGTTTTCAACATTTTATGACTAAATAAGCTATAATATGTCTAATCCACACATAAAAGTGAATAAATTGAACAAAATCTTGAAATCTGAAAACAAGATTATTTCTAATTTTTAGCTCTTAACTTGGTCTAAAATATCTGTTTTCAACATTTTATGACTAAATAAGCTATAATATGTACAATCCACACATAAAAGTGCAGAAATTGAAAAGAAACTTGAAATCTGAAAACAAGATTATTTCTAATTTTTAGCTCTTAACTTGGTCTAAAATATCTGTTTTCAACATTTTATGACTAAATAAGCTATAATATATCTAATCCACACATAAAAGTGAATAAATTGAACAAAAACTTGAAATCTGAAAACAAGATTATTTCTAATTTTTAGCTCTTAACTTGGTCTAAAATATCTGTTTTCAACATTTTATGACTAAATAAGCTATAATATGTCTAATCCACACATAAAAGTGAATAAATTGAACAAAATCTTGAAATCTGAAAACAAGATTATTTCTAATTTTTAGCTCTTAACTTGGTCTAAAATATCTGTTTTCAACATTTTATGACTAAATAAGCTATAATATGTACAATCCACACATAAAAGTGCAGAAGTTGAAAAGAATCTTGAAATCTGAAAACAAGATTATTTCTAATTTTTAGCTCTTAACTTGGTCTAAAATATCTGTTTTCAACATTTTATGACTAAATAAGCTATAATATGTCTAATCCACACATAAAAGTGAATAAATTGAACAAAAACTTGAAATCTGAAAACAAGATTATTTCTAATTTTTAGCTCTTAACTTGGTCTAAAATATCTGTTTTCAACATTTTATGACTAAATAAGCTATAATATGTCTTATCCACTCATAAAAGTGAATAAATTGAACAAAATCTTGAAATCTGAAAACAAGATTATTTATAATTTTTAGCTCTTAACTTGGTCTAAAATATCTGTTTTCAACATTTTATGACTAAATAAGCTATAATATGTA